>LBNU01025091.1:95693-142940 GCA_014162995.1 Artemisia annua | reverse complement strand
TTTTTTTTTGTATTTTTCTTGATTTTTCGATTTTTTTTCATACACTCTTGCCCTACCATCCAAAATAATACATCATAGGGGATTTGCATTCCCCTTACACTTGAATCTTTACATAACTTTACAATTACTATTCTAATGACTCGAATTAAGATAATTGAAAAACTTGGAGTACTTTTAAAATGTTTAGCAAATATGGGGGGTAATAATGTTGTTCTTCCCCATTACTCCATTACACTAGTACTTTACCCATGAGTCTCAATCATCCCAAAACAATATGTACAAGGATATGACTTAACTTAGCAACCATGTAATTGACTAGATAATTAACTAAGGGTTTAACAAATGTTTTCACAATAATGTACCAAAGGTGGGTGCATACAAGGTAGCTAAGGCGATTTGGGTGTACATTTAGTGGGGTGTAACAAATTCTCAATTTGAGTAAGATGCTCAAAGTTCGAAACGAAAGGATAGGCTCGGAAGGGTGTACTAGGGGTGTAGGACCTTGGATACAACTTATTTCACAACTTATTCAAGCTTATTCTAGAGAGAGAGTAGAGAGAGAGAGAGAGAGTGGAGACTTCATGTAAAAGATAAGAACTATGTGTGTATTGAATGATGAAGCTCAACCTCAATAATGAGGTTTACATTACATTATATAGATCTAACAAGTCTAGGGCTTTTGATATTACATGTATGGCCCTTAGACTTCTTTCTATTTGAACTAATGGACTTATAACTCTTGAAATGTTTTCTAACGCAACCTATTACATGATTTAAGACTTTAATGACCGACACTTTAATTTATAAAAATACAAAGCTAACAATCTCCCCCTAAGTGTTGGTCATTGAAGGTTGCGTGACGTCTTCATCTTTGTCTTTAAACTTTAACATTCTTTGCTCTTGACGTATTTAGAAAACATTAGATAAGTTATAGTTCTTTGTTCATCGTTCTTTGTTCCTTCATGCTTTGTGTTGGTCATTACATTTATAATATGACGTTTCTTTGTTCTTTGTTGTTGTGATCGTTCATCTGCCTTTTGTCACTGCTTCGTCTTTGTAGGTTGATCGCCTTTCCAACATGCTCATACATCTTTAGTCTTTGCCATACGTACATTTGTTGTCGCTGTTCTTTCACATCGATCTTTATCACTATACTTTGTAGATTCTTCTTTTTGGCGTAGAATCTTTCTTTGACTGTTGCTTTCCTTTGATCTTAGTGAGAACTTTCCTTTGACTTTGAGATGTATGTATGAGCATGTGGAATCTTAGTGTGGTGGTTGTACCTGCATAAAACAGTTAGCAATAAAACATCCGGTACTTACAGGTTCGGAATTAGAGATTGTCAACAGCATATTGTGAAGACTTTCTCCAACCCTTACCATGGCCGTTCCTAATCGGATACCCTCGAAAGAGCTTACACAGACATNGCTGTTCTTTCACTTTGATCTTTATCACTTAACTTTGTAGACTCTTCTTTTTGGCGTAGAATCTTTCTTTGACTGTTGCTTTCCTTTGATCTTAGTGAGAGCTTTCCATTGACTTTGAGATGTATGTATGAGCATGTGGAAACTAGTGTGGTGGTGAAGTCCCTGCATGAAAGTGGTTAGTGATAAACAACCGGTACTTACAATTGATTAACAAGATTTTTCATCATCATAATGTGATTACTCCTCCTGTTCCTCACTCTGGCCGTTCCCAATCGGATACCCTTGAGAGGGCTTTCACTGACGTACCGGAGTACCCCAACGATTAGGTGAGTCGATAGAGATCACCCTACTACTGTAGACGTTACCGGTACTTACAGGTTTGGAATTAGAATTTGTCAACAGCATAGTGTGAAGACTCCTTCTAACCCTTACCATGGCCGTTCCTAACCGGATACTTCCTAAGGAGCTTACACAGGCATACATACGTACACCCACGGATAGGTGAGTCATTGGAGATCACCCCGCGACTGAAGACCTTTTCCGTTCAATCATTCGAGAATTATCTAAGTAAATCCCTCATGAACGTTCAAGGCAGATTGCTAAGACCTGCGTAGGACTCTAAAGTTTACATTTGGCGTCCATTGATGTAGAACAACCAATGTAATAATATCGTGTGTTCCTATGAGATCTTTTGATGAATCTCTTGGCTCTAGACTCAATAAGTGCACATTTGGTTTCTTATGCGGAGATTGGGGCAGGGTCTCCTTATCATCCATCTCTAAGAGAAGGTAGATAAATTATGCTGGTTCCCCGTGAGAATGAAACAAGTACCTTTTGAGAGATACCCGAATGGCTAGAAGGTTTAAGTGCAGTGCGTCACTGGGTCCATGACGTCTTGTCTTCAATACCGATGTTACCTTAGTAACAATCAGTAGCATATGAATTGAACCCGGTGTCTGACCTATGGTTGAATATATGGAGGGCTCATTTCTTTTCACCCTTTCTCATTTCATTTCTTTTTAATTCTTCAACCCCTTCTTTCCCTTTCATTCTTTACTCCTTTTTTCATATCATACCTAAGGACTTCTAATTCTATCTATTGGAATTGTCCTTGGGTAGATCCCTCCGGTTCTGGCGGATCATAGGACGGTTTTTCCTAACCTTAGTCACCTTATAACTCCATGACTATCCTATTGTTGCCATAAACCTTTTGCTTGAAAATCTCTCAAAGTGTTTATGATCATAAAACACATTTTTGTTAACACATTGAGAGTTTTGCACTTTTGTAATACTCCCCCTTCACATGTGCTCATGATATGTTAGGATAAATTTGCACATGTTGGGTAGAGTTGGCACTTTTGAATTGATCCACTCTTAATAGACATATACCCGAGGGACACGTTTACGTTGTATAGTTAAAGAGATCCATTATCAGCTTTTAGGTGATAACTAGCTCTAGTAACTACCTTGAAGTTGTTAACATTCCTAAAAAGGAAGTTAGACCCGTCATGGTAAACATCTAATTAAGAGTTTCTCGAATCGGTACATTTCTACTTGGATAAATCCTTTCGAATACTAACATTTGATATTTCGTCAATTCGAGAGTCAATTCTGAGTCTAGTATAAGACTTTTATGTCTTTACTTACGAGCTCGAGATTCTGCCACAACTTTTGAACATTTTTGATCACATTTAATCACGTCTTCTCCCCCTCAAAAATAGCATATCATGATATTTTTGATATCAACTGATTAAATACAAAGGTTTGGGGAGAAAGACTGACTTTTTCGCATGAAATTGGAACATTTTTCTTTTTGATATTTATACTCCCCCTCAAAGAAAGCGTATTGTTTAAACATAAAGTTTGAAATCAATTTTAATGGATTTAGAGGGAGTTTTTTCTTTGAAATACGAGTTATGTACCGAAATGTACACAAGTCATTTTGTTTTTAGGCTAAGTGCTTAAAAAGTTTTAAAACCTTTGATTGATTAAGCACTTTCCTTTCTTTTGAAGCCCGGGTTTCGTTCTGAAGTATACGAAAGCCATTGTAAAAAGAAATTTTGAGAAACGACATGTTTTGGAAAACATTTTAATGAACTCTCGCTCAAGCATATGTCCATATCCGTGTCATTTTTGAAAAACATTTCTAGAAACGTACATAATATCGATTATACGAGAGACATGTCGTGAGAAGAATATTTTTGAATTTTTGAATTTTATATTGTTTTTGTGTTTTTGAAAATTTTCTATTTTTTTATTATGTTTTTGTTGGTTTTTCAAATTTTGTATTTTGTTTTTTTCAAAAATATTTACAGCGAAGCGGTTTTGAAAATGTTTTTCAAGAAGATTCGAGAAGACGTTCTAACTCCTCAGGGGTTAGGCTTCGCATGCCAATTCGTCGAACTAATTCTTCAAACCTTTCTTTTGGAAGGGCTTTAGTAAATAGATCGGCAAGTTGGTAATCCGTCTTAACGAAATGAATTTCAACTGTACCCTCTTCTACGTGCTCTTTTATGAAGTGGTAGCGGACTCTAATATGCTTCGTCTTAGAATGATGCACGGGGTTGCACGAGATGGCTATGGCACTTTTCGAGTCACAATACATAGGTATGCGGTCGAAATGAAAACCATAATCTGTGAGCTGTGTCCGCATCCAAAGAACTTGGGCACAACACGCAGATAGAGACACATACTCGGCTTCCGCGGTTGACAGTGTAGTGCAATCCTGTTTCTTAGACGACCAGCTGACCAGTTTTTCACCCAAAAATTGTGCTCCGCCTGATGTACTTTTTGCTGTAACTTGATCACCTGCATGGTCGGCATCTGAAAATGCTGTTAGATTAAACCCCGAATCCTTCGGATACCAAAGTCCCATGTTAATGGTTCTTCGAAGATACCGAAAGATCCGTTTAACCTCTTTGAGGTGAAGTTCGGTAGGCTTTGCCTGAAACCGTGCTAAGAGACAAACAGCAAATTGAATATCTGGTCGACTAGCAGTTAAGTACATGAGAGAACCAATCATACTCCGATATTTCTTCGGATCTATGGGTTTCCCGAATAAATCAGCACCAATTTTCGGTGAAGTGACCATTGGAGTACCAACAGAGTCACAATCTTCCATGCCATGTTTCTTTAAAATCTCAATTGTATATTTAGCTTGATTGATAAAAATACCACTAGGGGACTGATGTACTTGTAAACCAAGAAAGAATTTTAGTTCCCCCATCATGGACATTTCAAATTTGCTTTTCATGAGATTTTCAAATTGTTTTGAAAGATTAGGATTGGTTGATCCAAAGATGATGTCATCGACATAAATTTGAACAATTAAGATGTCATCTTTGTGTTTTTTAGTAAACAAAGTTTTATCAACCGTTCCTGTGGTGAAATTGTTTTTCAGCAAGAAAGAAGACAGTTCGTCATACCACGCCCTTGGAGCCTGTTTCAAACCATAAATGGCTTTCTTAAGCCTGTAGACGTAGTCTGGATGTTCTTTGTCGACGAATCCCTCTGGCTGCGTCACATACACTTCCTCTTTCAAAGTTCCATTCAAGAACGCAGTCTTAATGTCCATCTGATAGACGGTGATGTTTTTGTGAGCGGCATAAGCTAAGAAAATCCTGACTGCTTCAAGTCTAGCAACGGGCGCGAATGATTCTTCGAAATCTATCCCTTCTTCTTGCGGATATCCTTTAGCCACAAGACGAGCTTTGTTGCGGATTACAGTCATTTCTTCATCCAATTTGTTCTTCCACAACCATTTAAGATCAAAAACACGTTTCTCAAGTGGTCGAGGTACAAGTTCCCAACTATCGTGTAAATTGTATGAAAGAATTTCATCCTGCATCGCTTCAATCCACGGGTATTCTGCCATTGCCTCTCGAATGTTCTTAGGTTCTTTCAAACTTAAAGCACAGATGTAGATACATAATTCGAGATCGGTGGCAAGTTGTCTCCTCGTCTGAACTGGCCTGGATGGTTCACCAATGACATGTTCGATTGGATGGTCTTTAGTCCATTTGAGTGTAGAAGGGTACCTTGAATTCAACATATGCGTGTTAGATGGTTCATGTAACCTCGAAGAAGATGATTCAGATTCAGAAGCAAACGGGTTTTCAAAAACTTCTTCTTCTTCGTCTAACGTAGCATTTTGTTGTGAAGATTCTCCTTGAAAAGTTGAATTTTGGTTTTGCTCATCAACTCTTGGTAGAACAGTTTCAATCACTGGAGATGCTGGAGTAGATGTTGATGATGTTGTTGAGGGAGTTGGTGCTTGAGTTTCGACTGTTGTAGATGCATCTTGTGTTTGTGGTGGTGGTGGTTGTTGTTGTTGAGCGGGTGCAGCGGAATGATGTGAAGATGCATTTGTCGAAGTTCCACCATAGTATTCATCAAACATTAACTCGAAGAAATTTTCCAGTTCTTGATTTGTTGGTTTATCCGGTATAGTTGACTGAGCTCCATTAGGTACGAGTCCTGAACTGATATGTCCAGAAGTCTTTCTGTTAGGTTCGGGTCCTAATCCGGAATGATTAGAAGCCATTGGATTAAGCGCGGGTTCTAGAGTGAGTCTCTCAGAAGCCATTTGTGAAATCTCGTCAAATTTCACATTCAACGTCTCCATTATCCTCTTAGTTCTTCTAACATACACCCTGAATGCCCTCGAATTTTCTGAGTAACCAATGAAGATTCCAATATCACCTTTAGCCTTCAATTTACCAAGATCTTCTCTGTCGTTCGTCGGATAACACAAAGCGCCAAACACGTGAAGATAAGAGATATCTGGTTTTCAACCATTCACAAGCTCATAAGGTGTTTTGTTGAATATGGGATGGATTGCGACAGCATCAGCCCATAAGAATAGTGGTGCACTAGAATAAATCAGCATTGTGCGAGCAGCTTCCACAAGAGTTCTATTTCTTCTTTCAACTACCCCGTTCTGCTGTGGAGTTCTAACAGCTGATGTCTGATGTGTAATTCCAACATCTTCAAAGTACGTTCTTAACTCCTGATTTGTGAATTCTGTGCCGTTATCTGTTCTTACAATCCTTACTAGAGCTTTAAGTAGAACTTGAATACGCTTCAGAAAGGTGATGATGGTGCTAGGTGCTTCATCTTTAGATCTCAAAAACTTCACCCATGTATATCTTGAATAATCATCGACGATAACAAGAATATACTTCTTCCCATTGATACTTTCAACTCTCATCGGGCCACATAAATCCATGTGTAACAAGTGTAACCTTGCTTCTGAACTCGGTACGGTTTTTGGTTTGTATGTTGCTCTTTTGCTCTTACCTTGTTCACAAGATGGACATAAGTGATCTTTGGTGTACTTGAACTTTGGGAGTCCGTTGACGATGTTGTCTTTGGCCAATTTGTTGATCGTGTCGAAATTAAGATGGGATAACCGTCTATGCCACAACCAAGACTTTGTTTCTGATGCTCTTGTCATAAGACAAATTGGTGATGTAGAGGCCATTTGATTGATGTCGATAGCATAAAGGTTAGTGTCACGATTTCCGATTAAAAGATCTTTTCCAACCAAATTTCGAACAAAAACCGTATTCCTTCTAAAAGCAACCTCTAAATCTGCATCACAAAACTGCCAGACTGAAAACAAGTTGTGTCCCAACCCTTCGACATAGTAAACCCGAGTGATTAAGTAATTCCCAAACTGAAGATCTCCATAACCCAAAATAGCTGCAATATGATCATTTCCAAAACGTACAGTTCCCATGAACTTCCAAACAAAGTTGATCAGCAGCTTCAAATTCCCGGTCATGTGCTTGGAGCAACCCGAGTCGACGATCCAAAGACATATTTCGATAACCTGCGTAGAACAGAAGATTTTGTATTTGGAAACCGTTTTGAATCAGGTTCCATGGGGTTAGAGGTAAAAGCATTATCACACTCATAGAAGGTTTCAGTTTGTTCAGATTGAACCACTATCAATTTACCATCCTTAAGAGTGAATTCTCTACCCGTTGGTTTCCATGCACAATACTTAAGATAATCTCTAGGCATTTTGTTATTTGTGGGATTCCTAATTGTTTTAATTATTTTACCAAAATATCTTGATCTCGCACTAGTTTTATCTAAAGCATCATTCTGTTTAAGCATCACATTCACATTCTTAGAAACACATTCATCATGATCATAACGAGTTAAAGATTTCTTGCACGTTAAGCAAAGAGAGTCATTACATGCATTCAAAATAGTACGATCAACATTACATTCATATGAACTATGTTTCTTATTACAAAGCGATAAATTCCTAGGGTGTTCTTCTACTTCTTCCATTTTATTCTTGCAACTACTCTTAGAGACAGGCGAGACTCTATTGTTCCTTGTATTGCTTCTAGACTTTAGTCTGCTGCTCCTAGATGTGCTTGCTACTCCTGTAGAAGGTAAGGCACACTCATTAGAATTTATTTTGTTGTCGCATTTGGTATCCTTAGACTCTTTAGAATTATCCTTTACACATTTTTTGCTTGTCCTAGATGTAGAGGCACACGCAGTAGTGGGACTAATCCTAAATAGACCAGGGGCTAAAACTTTTGGTGTATCGACAACCGCTTTTTCTTTCTTAGCACTTTTATCATTACATTTGGACAAGGGTGATGGAGTGACTGGTTTTGACAAATCCTTTTTCACATCAACTTTCGGAACAAATTGAGAAATTGACATTTTTGGTTTAACAACCGCTTTAGTAATATGTTCTGTGTCCGAAGTCGATGGTTTTGCAAACTTAGTGTCCATTTCCTTCCCTTTTTGACATTCTAACTGAGCCCTCAAAAGATCATTTTGCTCTTGCAACTTTTTGAAATCACGCTAATACGACAATTTTTCATACTTGCATTCTTTCTTTTTTCGATCAAGTTGTTTAAAATATGACACGTTTTCTTTTTCAAGTTTAATAAGAGCATTTTCATATTTTGAAACAAGTGCGGAGGTCTCAGCTCGAAGTCGTTCGTCATCTTCAACAGAATATATTTGCAATATGAGAGACATAATATCAGTAGACATCACAGCTTCGAAGAGAGAGTCATTTAACTTTTCCAAAACACTTATTTTCTCAAAAGATTCATTTGCCTGCTTTACTAGGGATTTGTGATCCGTAACAAAGTCAGCTGTTTCTTTCAAAAACGCTTGTTCAAAATGAATCACTCTTGCATTCACAGCAGTGAGTTGTGGAGCAATATCACTTTCAAGAATCTTTTTCACTTGTAAATGGACTGTTGAGTTCCAATTTTTCTCATTTGTTTTCGTTTTAGATTCTAAAGTCCTCTGAAGTGTTCCAACTCTGGTTTTGAGATCATCAAGATATCCCCTTGCATCACTTGTGTTAAAAGTGTTGTTTGAAGACATCTGTTCAATATTTGAAAGAGATTTGGAAACAGCTGCAGGTTTTGAAAGCATTTGCTTGAAAGTGAATTTTTTGGAAACAGTTTGTGTTTGTTTTTGAGGGACAAAAGTGATTCCATTGATTTTGTTCCATTTCTCATAATCAATTGGTTTTAAATTAGGATTCTTTTGTGTCATTTTTTGTTGACTCTCCTCCGCAAGTTGTAAAGTCTCATCATAATCACGCACATAAGGAGGATCATGTTTCTCATAAATCACTTTACCATTATACAGAGCATTCTGTTCAGCCTGAGCTTTCTTGAGATTACAAGGTGTGTTTCCTAGAGCCATTTTGTGTTTTGTGTGGTAAAACGGATCGGTTTGATTAGAAATCATGTGAATCGTTTGACTTGATTGACCCTTTTTAACGACCAACTCTTCAAGTTTAGCAATCTTGTGTTCTAACTCTATGATTTCTTCCAAAAGTTTATCTTCTTTCTTTGCAAAGTCTTGTTTCAACTCATCCCGTTCTTTTTCAAGATTGGCATAAGTTGATTTTTGTTTTGAAAGTTGGTTTGTTAAATCAGAAATCTCTTGTTTTAAAGATTTAATTGTTTTCATTGAAGTGACTTCAAGAGTATCATATTTGCATTGTAATTCCCGATCTTTAACAAGTATTTTCTTATAACCAATTTCAAATTCAGACTCGCGTTTTTTATCATTAAGAAAACTTTTTTCTTTGGCCTTGTATCTCTCAAGCTCAGTGGTCAATATCTCATTCGCGGCCTTAACATCGCGATTGACCTTTTTCACTTTTTCAACTTCGATATTACAGTTATGCAATAATGTTTCAAATAAGGCACGTGTTTCCTCATCAGTCTCAGCATGCTGTGAAACGGAGCCTCCATTATGATTCATATCGGGAGTCGTCGAATCAATATTGCTACTATTCGACGTATCCTGATATGTATCATAAATAGGTGCTTGTGTCTCAGAATGTTGTTCCTCATGAGAAGACATATCAAATATATCATTATTGTTGTCATGATCGATGGTTGTGTACCTCAGAAAGTGCATTGGCATCATAAACAGGAGGTGTCTCAGAATCTGTATCATACTTAGCTTCCTGAAGATTAGCCATAAATATGCAGTTTGCATTCACTTCCTCTCTTTCCTCCATATCATCCATCAGTGCCATGAAATCATGCTCCTCGGCGTTTAACTGGAATCCTGCCTCTTCCTTTTGTACTAGCATCAATGCTTTCTGCAGAAATTCGGAAGTCTTCCTTTGAGGCTTAGTAGGACAGTTCCTTGCCATATGACCGACACCTTGGCAATTGAAACACTTAATCACATTCTGCTGATTCCCATTCATATTACCATAATTCCCACCAACTTGTGCTGCAACATTTCCATACTGATTACCCTGATTCCTAACATTACCAAACTGATTACCCTGATTACCAACATTCTGACCCCTCTTATTACCAACAACTTGCCCCATCTGATTCCCTGCATACCGACCCATCTGATTCTGCCTATTCTGATTACCCATATTATAGCCCTGAGCATATCCTTGCTGATTCCTCATACCTCCAACCATTGGCCCGTCATTGCCCATGTTGAACCTCGGTTGCACAATCTGCCTGTTACGAGTGTTCGTTGAAATTCGTTGGTTGTTGTTGGTTGGTGTGGAATAGCGTCCTTGGACTGCTTTAGTCAGAAGAGCAAGTGCTTGTGTAAAAGCATCAGTAGAATCATCACTGTCAGTGAACTCTGATTCTAGGAAGTATGGATATGGTTGTTGTTGTGGGTAGAACTGTTGTTGTGGGATTGCAGCTGTGTGTTGTGGAATGTATTGTTGTTGCAAGTAATTGTGAGTGGAAGATGATGATGATGGTTGATATGGCGTGTTCAATGATGAAGGTGATGGTGTATTAGCAATGAGTGCCAGAGGATCATGTTTCTTAGCTATCATCTCAGCTCTCACTTCATTTGCCTCTGCCTGATTCTGCTTCAAGAAATCGTACAACTGATCATAAGTAACATCATGCAAATTCTTCGTCTGATAAACAATAGTGACGTATCTTCCCCATTCTGGTTGTAGCTCATTCAGAAAGATTGTGTTGTTAGCAATGTTTGTCTGAGTGAGGTTGTGCCTTGACAAATCATTCATGATCTTGCAGAATCTGAGATAATACGACTCTATGGATTCACCAGGAATTGAAGTGAACTTGCGAAGTTCCTTAAGCAATTGTGTTTCCATTTCTTGTTTCCCGATATCCGTTCCATACATAAGCTTCTTAACTCTTTCCCAGACTGCATGAGCACTTTCTTCACTATCCACTGTAGCATAAGTCGATTCTGGTAGACCAAGAACAACAAGGTGAAATGCTTGATCATCAGCAATGATTTGTTGTCGATCTTCTTCAGTGTAGTCAGTCTCATTCTGAAGTCTGTAGAAAGGTGGTACTGGGGGGGTTCCATTCGGATCACCAGGGTCTAGTATTTCTCTTGGTTTGAAAGGACCGTGCAAAACAGAATTAACAAGAAGTGTTCCATTTGTTTTGCTCTTAAGATAGCGTATCATTCTACTAGCCCATTGTGAATAACCACCCTTTGAAAGCATGGGAGGTCGGTTTTCAGCACCGGCGGCATGAATATCTTGTTGAGTTGCCATGATGATTCGATGCAAAGTGAGAAGTCGTGAAAAGTTGTTGTAGGATCTTTCGGATGAACTTAGGTTGTTGATGTAGAATAGGTTTGATTTGTGAAACGTCGTTGGTTGATACGGTTGTTCTTAGTGAGTTTGAGTTTACCCTCCAAAAATCGAATTAGAAAATTTTCTTAACTAAATTTGAAAAACACTACGAAATGCAATTCTAAGGTTGCACGAAAAAATTGAGTTTCAAAAATTTTGACGCCAAATTTTATCGAAAAAATTTGAATTTTGGCCTAAAAATTTGAATTTTTGGACAAAATTTTCAATGTTAAACCAAAATTTAAATCTCGCGTAAAAATTGAACGTTTAATCTCCTGCAGAAAATAAATTTTACTCAATTTTTTTTTAACAAACTCACTAAGATCTGATACTCGCTAAGGAGGTTTGATACTCGCTACTCGGTAAGGAAAGCTGCCAAACTCGCTAACACAATCTTCAAACTCGCTAAGGTAACCCAACCCTTGATACTCGCTATTAAAAATTGATACTCGCTAATGGAAAAACTTCAATACTCGCTAAGGAAAAGTTTCAATACTCGCTAAGGAAAAAGTTCCATACTCGCTAAGGAAAAATTTTCTTACTCGCTAAGCCAAAATGAATACTCGCTAGAGAATTTGAACACAATACTCGCTAGAAAATTTTGAAAGCAATACTCGCTAGAGAAGTAGTGATACTCGCTAGGAGGGTTTCCTTACTCGCTAGAACGATAAGGATTAAGGCTTACTCGCCAAAGATTGTCCAAACTCGCTAAGTTAAATAATTAAAACTCGCTAGGAACCAAAAACAACCCAAACTCGCTAATTCAGGAAATCATACTCGCTAAAACAGGGTTTTAGCAATTTTCCAAACTCGCTATTTTGGGGTTTTAGACAACTTCAAACTCGCTAATATTTTTAAACCCTTACAAAACGTACTGTTTGATATTTTTGATTCAGAACGAGCATCAAATGGCTTAAAATCAATACGAAGATTGTAAAAACTTTGAAAAACAAATGAAATACCCAAAAAACAAAACTAACGAGTACAAAATTCAAACCAACGAGACCAAAATATAACCCAAACGAATCTAAAACAACCTAAATCTATCCCTTGGCGATTGATACCACTTGTAGGACCTTGGATACAACTTATTTCACAACTTATCTAGCTTATTCAAGAGAGAGATTAGAGAGAGAGAGAGTGGAGAACATCATGTAAGATTAAGAACTATGTGTTTATTGAATGATGAAGCTCAACCTTCAAATGAAGGCTTACAATACAATATAAAGCACTAGGAATATTAGTTTTAGGCTTTTACATGTTTAGCCCTTGAACTTCCTAGTTTATTCTAACTTGAACATATAACTTTTGAAACGCTTTCTAACGCAACCTATTACATGATTTAAGACTTTAATGACCGACACTTCATATATAAAAAATACAAAGCTAACACCATCATCTCCTTTTCATCTGTCAGATAAATTAACTTCTTATTATTCGCGTCTGTATCAGAACTTTGATCTTTCTGAAAATTTAAAAACAGAAAAATAAATAAACTTAAAATATAATTTTCAAAAGTTATTCCTTAAAATTATTTACCTCAGAATCTTTGATTGAATACTTTGTTGCAACTTCCCAGACATCATAAAACTCTGGATGTTTAGACAGAGCATTTTTTTGGAAATGCAATGCTCTCAAAACTCTTTCTCTGAATGGTGCGTTTTGTTCAGTTATGCACAGCTTGTAAAATATAACCATATGGAGAAGCGGCAGGTTAGTAACACCAGAATAAGTCTGAAAGCATTGTTTTCTATCATCTTTCAGGAAACAAACACCTTCAACAGGTTCTTTATAGTACTTAAGATGTTCAAAAACAATCCCATCTGGCATATTTGCGTCACCAACTAACACTTCTTTGCAAATCTGAACAAAAAACCATTGTTTCGTTGGATTTTTGAACGGAGTTAATCCAATGTAACTCTGGTAAGCTTCATCTGCTGAGATCTCATTCATCATTTTCGCCATTGTTAATAGTTTGAGAACTAGCATCATGATCTTTTTCTTCAATTTGTCATTTAAAGACCCATGAAAAATACAGAGCATAAATTCATTCCACTCTTGATATCCAAAAATTTTTAGTTGAGAAGATGAAAGTTTATGCTTTGAATTGTCATCTAATGTAACAGAGTAAGATTTTGGATATCCATCAACTTCTACACAGTCAACTCCGACAATTTTTTTATGCCCAAAATTCCTTCTGTACTTGCATCCTTTCAAAAAATCTCCCATTTTGTTTATTTCCAATAAAAGTTTGCTTTTGAAGGATTCAAATTTTTGTTCTTCTTGTATTTCAACAGGACTTAAATTATACTTCAAACAATCTTCTTTAGTAATCCTTCTTAATTCGGCTTCTGTACCTTCTTCTTCAAACTCATCTGGATTTTTTGAAATCCAATTTTCTGCAGAATGTATCATCTTTATTGTGTGCTGGTTGATCTCATGCAGAAAGATCTTAGTGATATATCTATTTCTCAAAACATCCATCTGAATTCGATGCCGTGGATCCTCTTCATCTAAAATTCCAATTTCCCATTCTTCATCTTCAAACTCATAATGCTCCATATGAATCATTGCATATAAACCACAATTAATTTTGTCGTTCCTTGTTTTCCATCTCAAGTTAAGTACTTCGGCACCATTTTGACGCAAAAACAAATTTTTGTTTGAAAATTTATTCCGAGCCAAGAAGTCTACCAACAGAGATTTCTGTTTAAAATTTAATTAAATAAGAACAAGTATGAATATTATATAAATTATATTAATAAAAAAATATTAAAGAAATACAAAAACTTACCACAAATTCAAAAACTTTTTTGTACTTTCCATGGTATGGAGCATCTGATTTAACGTTGTCCAAGATGACAGCATAACCATTCCTTATGTTGAAAAACTATTACATAAAAATGCTCATATGCAAGGATAGGAAAAAACACCTATAAAATGAAAAATTAATTATATAATTTAATTATGAATAATAAAATAGTTAAGTTAAAGAATTATTGTCTCAAAATAAAACAAAGTAATAACATTACCAGTTCCAAATCTTTCAAACACATATCTTCTTTGAGACTAGCATACTGATCTTTTACGTAATCATCAAACTCTTTAACTTTTGCTTCCCTATCTTTTTCAAATTCATCAATATCTTTGGGCTGTTAACAAAAAATTAATAAATAATAATAAATATAAATAAAAATAATAAAAAAAAATTAAAACTCAGAATTAACTTACAATGATTTGAGTTTTGAAGAAACGTCTAAAACTTTTGTTATGCTGTTGTGTTAATTTTTCTTCAAAATTCAAGATATTCACAAAGTTATCGATGATTTCGCGTTCAACTTCATTCTCAGACCCAAGAGACTGTATATGAATATTTAGAATGGCATGTTCAGTTCCAAACTCGAATATCTCTTCCCTATCAAATAAAAGATACAAAATATGAGAAACAAAAAACAATTAAAATAATAAATAAAATAAATTAACAAAATATCTTACATAACATTTCCTTCAACAGAATTTTGAAGAATGATTTTCGGAAAGAGTTCCTCAACTTGTGATACATATTCTGGTTTTGTATCCACTCGCTTGTACATATAAGGTGATTCAAATGAATGTATTTTTTTACTTCCATTTGATTATATGCATTTGTATCCTGTTTGCTTATATGCTGCAAAAAAAATTAGAAAAGGACTTATGTCAGACTAAACTTTTTGAAACATAATAATAAATTGAAATATCAACAAGCAATGTTACAATGAAGAAAAATTTTATAAGAAAATATATGATTCTAACCTCAATCTGACTTTGATGGTCACCTTTAATACATTTTGGAGTTTGAGATCCAATTAAATCCTTAAAAAACATAAAACACAAATATATATTAAAAAAAAATTTATTATAATTACTAAAAAAATTACCTCAGAATTCTTTTCAAGTGCATTTAAATGAGAAATATCTTCAATTGAAGACTCGTCATTCATTAGAATTCCTTTATCCAAATTTATATCTTCACATGCAGACATACTGGTGTGACACATTATTTCAGCAGACGCACTTGCAGAACTTTCCATTGCTAACGAATGTGCCGAATCAATAGTTTTGACGTTTTCATTCATAACAAAAACATTCTCATTTAGTTGTGGAAGTTTCTTTGATATTGGATTGCTGTTATCCATTAAATG
Source organism: Artemisia annua (assembly GCA_014162995.1). Taxonomy (NCBI): domain Eukaryota; kingdom Viridiplantae; phylum Streptophyta; class Magnoliopsida; order Asterales; family Asteraceae; genus Artemisia; species Artemisia annua. Next base: position 127,224 of record LBNU01025091.1, on the reverse strand, counting down.
AGAATGTGATGACTCAATAGTTGCTTCTTGAATCTCAGAGATACTTTCAAAATCTTCAACATTTTGAACATCTAATGTTTCCATTTGAATATCACTTGTATCCTCTTTTTGAATATCTCTTTCCAATTCAGCTGTAACAGAGAACTCAGCTGCAGATTCTAGTAATTCAACAAAATTCCTTTGAAAATCCTAAAAAGAAAAAAAATGAATTCAAAAATTTAGTATACATATGTATATTATATTTGTAAAACTTAAAATTGTTAAACTTAAAGTAAGATACATAAATTGAACTTACACCAGCAGAAACTTCATTTTGATAATCTTTTTGAACAACCAAATCATCTTGAATACGCAAATCATGTTCTTCAGCTACTGCTCTTGACTTTTCATCAGTCTCTGTGTTGATGTTTGAATAATCATCAGTTGCTTGTACATTCACTATGTCTGTGTTGACAATTACATGCTCATTAATCTCTTTTTCAGACGCTTCTTCTGGAATACAAGAGATATTGTCGGAGTCTTCATTTTTTTGAAATTCGAGACAACCACCATTTCGAGAATCTGCAGTCAAATCCTCTTTCATTGTAAGATTCTGCAAAATTTCTTCTCCAACCATCAATGAAGTAGAAAAATCATCTTGAGAAGCTGAACGAACTTCATCAATTTGCATATCAGAAAATTTCGTAGCTAATGAATGTAACGAAACATTTTGTGATATTGGATTGCTGTTATCCATTTGTAATGAATGTGAAGAATCATAAGTTTGTTCTTGAAACTCAGATATACTGTCACATTCTTCAAAATCATTAATTTTGAGAGATCCAACATTTTCAACATCTAATTTTCCCATTTGAGTAATACTTGTATACTCTGTCTCAATATCTTTTTGCAATCCAGTTGTAAAAAGTAACTCAGAATCATTTCCCTTTTTTGAATCATCAGTGAAAATTTGCTCATTCGATTCTCCTTCTGTAGATTCTGGATATTCAACAAACTTGTTTTGAAAATCCAAACCATCTTGAGTAAGCAACTCATGTTCTTCAGCTGCTGTGCTTGTCTTGACGTCAATCTCTGTGTTGATCTTTAAAGAATCATTAGTTGGTTGGACTTTTATTATGTCTGAGTTGACATTTAAATGGTCATTAATCTCTTTCTCAGACACTTCATCTGGATTATTTTGAATTTCAAGACAACCATCATTTCCAGAATCTGCAAACAAATCTTCTTTCAATGTAACATTCTGCACAAGTTCTTCTCCAACAAACCCATCATTTTCCTGCAATTTATCGTTAACTTCTTTGTCTACACCTTTGTCTGTTTTATCTTCATTTTTTGGACTACCAAAAAACCCATCATTTTGAAAAGCTGCAGACAAATTGTCCTTAATTGTAACATTACCATCCAATGAAGCACCTTCAGAGTCTACATCTTCATCATTCTCAGTATCCACTCTTTCCACCGAATCAATACTAACATTTTTTGATACAAGAAGAATATCTTCATGAGCTACTGTATCAGTAGTATCAACTACATTTGATGGAGTGACATCTTCAACAGCATTTTTTGTTGAATCAACAGTTGGAATATGCATATTGACCAACTTCTCAGATTCTACATTAGTTACTGTATCCGAAACTTCATCTGGAATACAAAAGATAGTGTCAGAGTCTTTATTTTTTTGAATTTCAAGACAACCATCATTTCCAGAATCTGCAGACAAATCCTCTTTCATTCTAACATTGTGCAAAAGTTCTTCTCCAACAAACCCATCATTTTCCTGGAATTTATCGTTAACTTCTTTGCCTACACCTTCGTCTGTTTTCTCTTCATTTTTTGGACTACAAACAAACCCATCATTTTTAGACAAATTGTTCTTCATTGTAACATTATCATCCAATGAAACACCTTCAGAATCTACATGTTCATCATTCTCAGTATCAACTCTTTCCTCCGAATCAAAACTAACATGTTTAGCTACTGAATCATTGGTATCAACAACACGATCTTCTAATTGCAAATCAACAAACCCATCTTCTTCATGAGCTACTGTATCAGTAATATCAAAAACATTTGATGGAGTGACATCTTCAACAGCATTTCTTGTTGAATCAACAGTTGGAATCTCCATATTGACCAACTTCTCAGATTCTACATTAGCTACTGAATCCGAAACTTCATGTGTATCCTTTCGAATGAATAATGACATAAGCTCTTTTTTATATTGAGCAACTTCTTTATGTCTCGAAAGTATATCATCATGCAACGAGAAATGATTTATACATCTTTTAAGATCTGAAACAACTTGCTGCAAAAATAAACAAATTAACAAAAAAAAGGTTATTTATTTTCTAATAAAAGTGAACTATTTAATAACATAATAACTATTATTATATATCATTAAGAAAATGAAGAATATAGAAATTTAATTAAAAGATTTCGAATATATACCTTATAATCAGGAAATTCAGGTTGTTCTTCATTTGAAGAATCAATCTGGTTACTATGAACCTTCTGAATCTGTTTTAAATAAACATAATAAGATATTTGAGTTTTTAAATAAATGGAATTAATAGATTTCGTGATAAAAGGGAAGTTTGTAACACTTGAACAAGTATAAATATGTTCTCTTACAAAACCTTTAAAATTTTTGTTTTAGAGAACCTTGTTTTTGTTATTTAATACTTTGTTTACTTTGCATACACTTTACCACAAACAAAGTCAAAAAAATGGCACACTACAATCACATTTTGCAATCAAAATATGTTGGCCATGAACCTGTGAAACAAACTTGCAGACTATGGCCACTATTTATACAAATACATATACATATACAAAATAACAAACAGTATGGCCACCATTTATACATACCTCGAATCTGCCATAACTTGTAATAGATGTTGTTTCAACAACACTATCATCTTTTTCTTTTGAAATTTCAAAGTCATTCTGTATCTGCTGATCCTGTTAAAAAAAATCAAAAGTTATTTTAAAAGAAATTAATAAATGAAACTAATATTAAAAGATAAACTTGAATGAAGTAATACCTCTTGCAGAGGGACATCAATCAAATTATTTTCATCTACAATACATACTTGATCCTGCTTTAAAAAACATATATTATTTTGAAAAACAATTACTAAGTAATATTATATGAAATATGAAGGAAAAAAAAATACCTCAATTACAGGAACAACTTGTCTACTCATTGAACTTTCACAAACATTTCCAGATATTCCTTTATTATCTATTAGTAAAACTTCATCAGATGCAAAAATTGGTTGATCAACTTGTTCATTCTCTCTGCATCTGAAGAATATGTAATCATCTTCAAAAAACTCAGAAAAGTTTTGAAGTCGTAAATGTTCAGAGTCCACTTTTCTAAGCAATTCCGTTGAGCAATATTGTATGACATCTTCATTTGATTTTGTTCTTTGAAAGAGCCATTTAATATACACCAACTGTTTAAATAAAAATTAATTGTAAAAAATAATAATAATAATAAAAATAAAAAATATATAAAATTAAATATAAAAAAATAACAATAAAATAAAATAAAGAATAAAATATAAGAACATACCGTAAGAAATGTTAATGGACCACAATATTGATTATTTGCAGAATTATTGATTAGATCATGTTTAATAGCTAAAGAATCCATCATTAAACCACACCAATCAACTCCAACAAAATTATCAATATGAGGAGCAAGTGATCGTAGAAATTTCATATTCGATTCTCCTCCCTTGCATGATGAAATCATTGTGGTCACCAACAAAATAATGAAATTTAACTTGAAAACATCATTTACTTCTTTAGTTCCCAAAATGAAATCCTTCAGGTTCGTAGAATAAGATCTATCTTTAGTCTTCATGACGTCTTTGTATTGGTACCAAAAAGTATCAAGATTCAATCCCATCTTCTTGTAAGAAGTCCTTTTTTCAAAATGAATTCTTGAATCTCCTTTAGGAAAACCTAGAATCTCATGAACTAAATCTCTGGTAATCTGTATTTCATGCCCTTTTAAAACCAGAGACTTTTCTTCTGCATTATAGCACTCTAAAATCTTATATGCAAGATTTGACGGGATAATCTTGATATTAAGATTTAAAATTTTTTCAAATCCCAATCCTGCAACAAAGTCTCTCAGGCAAGCAATTCTTGATATATGTTTTACTGCCTCATACAAATTAGCAGGGGCGCTTCTTGTCCTAAGATCTGTTTCTTTCAGATCTTCATTAGTATCAATGTAGACTTTGCCCTTCTTTTTGAGCGTTTTCCTTCTTTTACAACCAACTTCATCTCTCAAAGATTCATTATTATCTGAAGTTCTTATTTGTACCTCTCCTGGAAAATTCAGTTATGATTAATAGTTAAATATTGTTAAGGAAATTATAAAAAGAAACGGTTTTCATCATAAAATTTTAATAAATAAAAATATAAAACAAAATATATATGCAATGTGTATAAAAGTTGTTAAAACATACTCTTTTTCGATGATATCTGTTTTTTGATGAAAGTGACTTCATTTTCTGTATCAGAATCTTGATCATCATCAGAACAAATAAACTCTTCTTCTTCATCATCTTCTTCTTCTGTATCACAATTTAATAGTAAAAAAAAATGAAGTCATACATTTATCACATTTTATATTAATTATTTATATATTGTATATTAATTAATTACTGTGATAATAAAATAGGTTATATCTTTTGGAATAAATATCATACCTTCAATTGAATCATCTATCTCTGCATAGATTACTTTTGACTTCTTTCGTCTATCCTCCTTGCATAAATATTGATTTTCACCTAATTCATAAATAAAGAATATTTACTTAAAAATTAATATATATATATATATATATATATATATATATATATATANTTATATATTGTATATTAATTAATTACTGTGATAATAAAATAGGTTATATCTTTTGGAATAAATATCATACCTTCAATTGAATCATCTATCTCTGCATAGATTACTTTTGACTTCTTTCGTCTATCCTCCTTGCATAAATATTGATTTTCACCTAATTCATAAATAAAGAATATTTACTTAAAAATTAATATATATATATATATATATATATATATATATATATATATATATATATATATATATATATATATATATATATATATATATATATATATATATATATATATATATATATGTAATGCATCCATTACCTTCATTTAGAAGATCCATACTTGTTTTGCGTTTCTTAATTTTTTTTTCTTAGGTAATGCAGGTTGTGAATTAACTTGAGCTTCACTAATAGCATCTGAAAAATTAAAAAAAGTAACAATAGTTGATTTATATAATATATAATGATGTACATTACTAAATAATTTGTTCCAATAAAAAAATATTTAAAGCTTTTATAACAGTACCTGAACTAGGTTTATCTTTAAAGCTTTTTCAAACTTTAGGTTCTTCTGAATCTGCAAATTTATAGACATCTGACATTTCTTGATTATTTCCTGTTTCTATTAAAAACATGAATACATTTTGAATAGTTAAATACAACAATATAATCCGATAGATAAAACAGGACATTGGTCATAAACATAACAAAAAATCACAGAAAGATGCATAATAAACTAAGGCAAACCATAGATGTGAACCAGAAAAATAAAGAATGTATGTACAAAAAACTAATACAAAATACCTAGCCCAAAAATTTTCAATAAATAATTAATATCAGAAAAATGATATCAAATTATTAACTATAACAATTAATTATAAATTATTTTCTTCAAATATAATGAAACATTTTATAAAATATAACAGAAACTCATCTGTTAATTTACAACTTCTTTGATAAAAAGGCAAAAGAGTCTAATGCAATGGAACAACAGAAACTATACTTCTAAGTATCATAATTCGATCAAAATAAGTTTAAATATCATAATTCAATCACAGTCCCAAACACCTCTCTAATAGTGATTTGTCAAACACTTTTTTCTAATCACTTGCTTTGCAAACACAATAATCAATAATCTCTTCCAATACACAGTCCCAAACACCTCTCTAAGAAAGTTTATCATATCAAACTATTATAATTCAACAAAACCTAGTTCAACTAACATATCGAACAAACACCATAAAGCACAAGCGTTAAAACAAGCTTCTATGACAGTATCTTGGGTTGCGTTTTGAAAACAAGTCATTCATTTGCAAATCTGCTGTCTAAAAAAGCATGTGGCGTTTTTGCCTCTAACAAAATTCAGATAATCACTTTCCTAAACTATACTTGCAACAAATCTTATATTCTTATCATATCTAACTATCATAATTCAACAAAACGAGTTCAACTAACGAATTATATTTACACATAATAAGACAACCAAAAATTACAGACACACAAGTAAAACTACACCCTAAAACCGGCATTTGTTCTTCCAAATCACTGCTGGCATTTTGCAAACGCAATAATCAAATAAAATCTTCCAAAACACCATCATTAACACATATCTAACTAACATAATTCAATAAAATACAAGTTCAACTAACATATTCTAATGTAGGCAGAATTACATCTAAACGAGTTTAACTACACCCTAACTTAAACCATACTTCTAAAACCTGTAACTATAATACTTCACCAAAAACTAGTTCAAATAAAAATAGATTCAATGTACATAAACCTCAAAACCTTTCTAAAATTAACAACAATATGACTAACAGAACTGACATTATCTCTAAGATAACGTGTAATCAAATAATCTCTTCAATAAAACAATCCCAAACACCCTCCTCAACAAATACTCAATGATCACATATCTAACTAACATAATTATACGAGTTCAACTAATTGATTCTATAGCAGGCAGAATACAAAACAACATCTATAGATGAAAGTATGTAGAAAACACTAATACAAAATAACTAGCGCCAAAAAAAAACCCAAAAAGTGATTAATATCACAGAAACATTGAATATATTTTTAGTATCACAGTTCAAAATATACAAAAATTTAAAAATTAAACTAAAAGATACATTTATAAAAAACTGAAAACTAACCTTGAGATTTACTTTTACTAGATCCTGAATAAAAGATTTTAACCGAAAAAAATAATAATTAAAAAAAAATGTTAGAACATAATATCAGAAGTTATAAAACATAATAGGTAAAGTAATTACGTTTTGTGATTCCTTTATATCCTGAAGTATTATGAGTATCTAGAGGATCACTCATTGTATAGAATTTGATTTTCTTCCGAAATTTTTGATTAATTACAACTCCGTGTTTCTACTACGTATTTCTACTCCGTGTTTGTTGTTATAAAAGTAATTGTGATATTGAGCTACTTTTTGGGGTTTTAAGAATTGGGTTATACCTTTTAAATGATTATAACAATTGGGCTTGTAAAAATTATAAATAGGGTGTTTTTGGCATGGGGTTTCATGGGCTTAAGTTTTTAAAATAAGCCCGGCTTATAATATAAGTCTCATTTACCACGGGGTGTATGAAATGGCTTATAAAAAAAAGTCGACTAAAATATTTAGCCCCATATAAGTCATTTTTACTTCAAAAAATATCTAAAATATACATAAACTCATTTAATTATGTCATTTTTAGTAATTTTGCAACAATTAGCCTCAGCCCCAACCCATTTGCTAAACAAGTATATAAAAATACAAATTTTAATGCGGATGTCAAATGATATAAGTCTTATCCCCAACCCCAGCTGAGCCCCAACCCAGATCTAGTAAGTCCATTTCTATTATTTTATTATTATTTATAGAAATTGAATGTAAGTCAAATTATTATAAAATATGATAATCATACATTTATAAAATAGGTAAATTATGAGAATATACTTTTCGCTCAACTTCAATACATCTCATGGATTACTCAAGTAACATGGTATTTGGATTAATTTGTTTTCAATCTAGATCAAGCGTGTTGTTGGCTTTTTTCTTTTTACTTTTTACAAGAATTAATTTGGATTATAAACTATTCAAAGACCGTTTATGAATGTTGTTCATTTGGTACAAGGAACTTAAAATATGTGTGGAAATGAGAAACAACCCCTTATGGTTAACTTATGGTTAATGGTCGTATTTTATAAATTACTTTCATTATACTTTAATGTTCAATTGCAAAAAAACATGTATACATAACTTTTTTTAAGCTTCTTCTATACTTATTTTTAAACTTTGAGATTTAGTTTATGTAAAATTAATTGAACCGCTTAATTTTAATATCAAAACACAGCCCAATTAAAAAAAGGGATTAATTATTTGTATTTTTTTAATGATTCAGGTATCCAACCAAGAAAAAAAAATACTATTTATTTTCTCTCTCATGATTTCACCTTAAATCCCTAAAATCAACATAAACCCTAACTAATTCGGCTATTCAAACTTGATGTCGAAGAAAAAAAGAAATCATAATTCTACAACAAATTCTGTTTTTCAAATTGCAGAATTGTTAGGTGTACTTATTTCTTTAACAAAAACGAGAAAAAAATCAAAGAAGAAGAAGATAAGTTTTATTAATAAGCTATTAAGCTCTTTTAATGAAAAAGGAGAGACTGCAACAAGAAGAGGAACAAGAAGAAGAAGAAGAATAAAACGATTAGAAGAAGGTACTTATAAATAATATATTTTAATACTCATACATTTTAAAGTTTGTAAATGTTATAACATTGTTTTACTTGCGTAATTGATATTTTGTTTTTAATTAGTCTTATTCCAGTTTTAAGAAGAAGATAAGTATGAGATTATTTTGAATGCAAGTTTACTCTCTTATGTTCTCAGTATGATTTCTTTTTGTTGTGATTGTATTCTATTATGAATATATGCTAATCATCCCTATTTTAATATGCTACACATGTATAACAAAGTTAAAAGCTGTGTAGCAAGTTTGCGTTGAGTTTTGAAGAGAATGTCTTATTTTGCACTTGATTGTAATTAAAGATAGAATGTGTGGAGCTCAAATTATTGGTCATACTCGGAGGATATAAAAGTTGATTGTAGAAACATCCTTAAGAGTTCATTTTCTTGAAAACCATAATTTTAAATGTGTAATATACCTATAGTTACAACTGTCACTGAATTCTAGTCTATATCCATTGAGTGACATTTGTAGCGGTTCAATCTGTGGGAAATCGGAAGTCACTTAATAATTGCAAACGGATTTGACAAAATTTGTACCTATGGTTAGTTGGTTGCTGTATATCTGTCAACACTTTACGAGAACTTTATGTTGTATCCATATATAGTCTACTTAACGGCTATGTGAAGCGAAGTTTGAATAGGGGGATCAAGAGCTAATTTTTCCTTGCTATTTGTGTATGCTGATTATGTTTCTGTTGTATCCATAGATGTTCATTACTATAGAATACATTACACTATATCAAATAATCAACATCATGTTAGTATATCAACATAGTATATCAACACGGATATAGTTCTGGAATGAATAAGTGTTTTTGTTAATTTCTTGATTCCCTGTATGTTGTGATAATGTGAATGTTAAGAATTATTAAGGCTTATTAATAGTTTCTGTTAATATAATGATGGTTTCTGTTAATATTATGAGTCGTTTTTCAAAGTAATTATTTATATCTACAATTTTTGAATTCAAGTCTTCTAGTAATATAGATATTTTAAATATATAAAGCGTCCATTTACTGCATACAAATATGTTGCCAGTCAAACCAAGCTTTTTGTGTTTTCGGTTACTGAAGCAAGTACTGTCATTTGAATTCTTTTAAGCATCTGAGAAGTTTTCTTTTTTTTTTCATAAAAGTCAGAACACATCGTCTAATTTTTTCTTTTGGTCAAGTCTTTCTGTAAAATCATATTAGAAAGACATAGTTTCTTCGATCTAACTGCTAATTGTTTAGTACCTTGATCATTATAAGAGTTCATCATGGTTATAACCTGACTTTAAAAATAATCAAAATGCATTTATTTGAAATCCTGGCTTGGTATTGAATCTGTGATTTGTTCATCCCTGTATACCTATTCCGTGTTTTGAACCTAAAGCATCCAATGACTATTTTATATCGATCCGTGAAAGCATTTTTGAACCTACTTAACACTCAGGTATATCAGTTACATTTTAAACCTAAAGCAAGTTTTCCATACTAAGTTATATCAGCAATATCATTTACATTGATCATTTGTTATGTTGAGCATGATCAGATTTTTTTTGATTCATAACATTGTTTTTATGATTTTTCTGCATTTTTTTCAGAAGAAGATTATAACAAAGATGATGATGATGAATCTATTGACATTGAATACACTGATGACGAAGAAGAAAATGAGCCTAATGAGTATGACAATACTGATGATATTGAAGAAGAAGAAACAAAAGATGATGAAGATGAAGACGAAGAATATAACTTTGATGATGAAACAGATAGTGATGAAGCAGATTCTGAAGATGATGAAGATAGTGAATATGATGAAGAAGATGATGAAGAATATATTGTAGAAGATAAAGAAATAGAAGATGAACTAGAAAAGAAATTAAAAAAAATAGAAGGAGAAGCAAAAAAGACGATTTTCACAGAAAAGATTTTGAACAATGAGTATGAAACATTTGAAGGTGACGATTTTAATATCACTCTAGAAGAAGAGCAGAGACAAATGACTCAGCAACTGTCACAGAAGAGATTTTCAATAAATGATTCATCAAACCTTAATCAACAAAACTCAAAGAAAGTGAAGTTCAATAAAATCAACAGTCAAGAAGAGGCAGTTGAAAGTGAATGTTCTAACAAAAGTTCGGTTAAGAACAATGATGTGTTTAAAAACAGAGGTTCTCCAACTCAGTTATTTAACGCTATCAAATTCTTAAAGTCAGATAATCATTCAGTCAATGTCTTAATGAAAATGGGATTCGCGAGTTTACTTGATTTAAAAATCAATATTATTCCAAGTAAATTGGGACAACATGTAGTACAAAGCTTTGATGAATCAACAATGAGTATGAAACATTGGAGGGGTGATATTAAAATTACAAAAGAATCAGTGAAAGAGATTTTCGGTTTTCCATGTGGTGGTTTGAAAATAAATCCACCAGAAAGAGTGAAAAGTGAGGATGAATGTATTAAACGTTGGAGAAGGCAATTCAATAAGTTGGAAAAGGATACAATTAAGGTGAAGCCAAAGTCTGTAGTTGAGAAACTTAGACAAGTAAAGAACAAAGGTCAGTTATTCAAAATTAATTTGGTTGTTTTGATTGCCACTGTGCTATTTGAAGCTATGAAAGATGGAACGTCTAATCAAAGGATACTATACTCTATTTCATCTAATCATGATAAGATTAATGAAATGGATTGGTGTGGTTATTTGATTGATTGTCTTAAGAAGTGTAAAAAAGAATGGAATCCAAACAACAAAAAATCATATTATTGTGGACCTCTGACGTTTCTTACGGTAATTATACTTTTTTCCTTCTTTTTATCTTCTCTTTTTATGTAAATAATTTTTAAATTTTAAATGTTTATATTAATATAAAAAAAATTTAATTTACTGTTTGCAGCTATTCTATGTTCAAAAAATCGAGTGCAATTTTATGAATATTGATTATTCTCAACCAGCTTTGAAAACATGGAACACAGAATTGCTCAGGGTTAGAGAAAGTGCAGAATTTAGTTATTTAGTGGTTAAAAGTCATTGCGATGGTAATTTATCTAATGATACACAAAAAGGTGAAGTTATTAGAGAGGTTGTTAGAGAAGAAAACAATCTTAAAGAAGACAAGAATTTGGAAATTGCAGTTAAAAACCCTGTTGATTTAAAGGTATTATTTCTTCCATAATAAGTAAAACGATATTTAGTAAATAAATTTATACCATATATCTCATACTTAGTCCATTTGTTTTTAGGGAAAGCTGGAAAATGTGGATAACTTTAATGTGGTTCCGTTACAGCAAAGAGATGGAAACATTGCATCTGTATCCAACAACATGGTGGGTTTTCTATTTTTTTTTTTAAATGGCTCATCTACAAATGTAGGTTTTGTTATATTTAACTAATTTTATACAACTTGCAGGTAATTAAGGATAGAAGATCAGTTGATACTATAAAAGAATACAAAAAAGTTGTATTAAAGAAAGTTGATGATGAAAAGGTATATTTTTATATTCAATTTTTATTATAAAATTTTATCTTTTAATTAAAATAAAGAAAAATAATTAATTTTATATTCTTATGATAATTAAACAGGGATTCATTCGCAAAACAAAGAATAACTTGTTTCTGTTGGAAAATCTAATATTAGAAATGAAGGATTCGCTAATAAAAGGAATGTCAAACTATCCAAACTCTAAAGAAGTTGAAGGTTTGATAGATGAATGGGATCGTGTAATAAATGGAGCTAAACGAGCAAAGCTTAATCAAGAATATCCAATACTGAAATCTTCTAGATCTGAATCAGTTTTTGAGGAAAACAAAGAGAATGTGAAAAAGAAACTTAATTTGAATCAGGAACAAAAGGATTTTGATTCAATACCATCTTTTGATTTGGGTTTTGATTTATCTTCAAAACAAGTTCCAGAAATAACACTATGTGAATCATTAGAAAAGGTTAACTTGACTCCTCCAGAAGAAAAACCCAATATCAATAAGATAGAAGTTGTTTCTCTTTTAACACCTCCAGCAGAAAACCAAACCATTGTGGAATCAGTTGAAATTCAAGCGACAACAGAAGAAGTTAATGTAGCTAATGCACTCTTCAGTATGAGCAAAAATCCAAAGTAAGTTTTAAAAGATTATCTAATCTATACTATTCAGGTAATATAATTTTTATTTTTTATTTATTTTTATTTTTTTTTGTCTTAATCTAATTTATTGTTTTCAACATAATATATAGGGATATAATCTTCCAGTTTGAAGATTCTGGTATTGGAGTGGAGCGTGCAAAATTTGAATCTTTCTATTATGAACAATGGATATTTTCTTATTTGATAGATGTGTGGTGTATTTTACTTAATCACAAAGAATTCAGAAGATCTAATTCTACACTATCAAAATTGTTCTGCAATACCCAAGTTACAGTATGTTTTAATATCTTTACATAAGAAAATTTTAAGTATTTAAAAAATATTTTTAATATTATTTGTTTATTTTTACAGCCAGCTTCTATGACTAATGAAGATTTATCCAAAGATCAAAGATTTGAAAATTTTGAAGAAAGCCTTTATTTAGCTGCATGCATTGAGGATGAATATATAGCTAATTTGTTAAATGTGGATTTGGTAAGTTGGTTTTTTAAATACAAACATTTTTTTAATAATTGTTAACTATGTTATGTTTTGAATAACTTATTTTTGAAATATCAATATAGGTGTTTTTCAATGTTCTCCGGAATTCGCATTACTATATCATTTGTATCAATCTAAAGTATCAGAAGATTGAAATAATTGATAATAGATTATCAGATACAGAAGCGGACGAAGGTTCTAAGATTTCTGAAATAGATTTGATAAGCAAATTGTATGGAAAGCTGCCATTTGTTCTGGTAAGTATTCATGTTTAATGCCTTTAAAAATTTATATCATTTATTACTTTAAATATATAATGTTTTATATTCATGGTTATATTTTAGCAAAAATTAATATAAAATTATATTAGTAGCTATTTGTAAGTGTGTTTACTAAATTGATAACTTATAATATATATAGTCTAAGTTAAGATTGACATAACAATTCTAATTGGATTGTATATGTACTATTTTTAATTCAATTTTTAATTAAAATCTAATATTTGGTGTTTTTGTTTTTTTCAGATAAACTTTTTTTGTGATTATTTGAAAAAGAAGAATCATCCAAAATTTCATATTATGAGATTATGTAAACCAAATATATTAAAAATGCCTTGGAGAACAAGAAGAAACGAAAATGATTGTGGAATTTTTGTTATGAGACATATGGAAACCTACAATGGTCAAAAAAATGAAGAATGGAATTCAGGATTGAGAAATGAAGGGCAAGGACAGCAAGGGCAGCTCAAGACACTGAGAAGGAAGTATGCTGCTAAAATACTACTTTCTGATGAAAATATACATAGACAAAAAATTATTTCTGAATCCATTGAATTTTTGAGTCTTCCTGCAGAACATAAGAAACATAGATTGAAACCAAAAACAGAAAGTTTCATCAAGTTAAGGTTACAATCTTCTTGGAACACAAAAGGAAAACAACTGAAGTATGTCTAAACTTCAGTTCCTTTTTGATATGTTATTGTGTAACTTTGTAGCTATTTTTTCAACATATCTTTAAAAACAGATGGTATATTAGATGTTAATCTTTCTCGTTAATGTATTTGATTGATTTACTAGATCAATTGTCTCATATGCTTGCTTAGTCTCTTACTAAACTTTGTATATCAACAATGTTTTTCATGAACTATAATCTTAACTTTTAATCAAGTCTTGTTATAGTAACGATTGAACTTCATTTGTAAAAAAGCTCAAAATACATATTAAGAACTAGTAAATGTTGAATTTTCAAATTGTGCGACAGAATAAAGATGCAACATATGAAAAGTACACAAAAGTTTGAAAAATTAAACAAACACAAATACTAAAATAAAACAAACATCTTGACTAAACAATTATTGGATTTTGTTTTTGACCTTCACCATTTGGAAGTTCCTTTGCTTTCCTTGCTCGAAACATTCTTTGTCTTTTGGTTGGGGGTGAAACGCACAATTCTTCTGAAGCCTTATCAAAACAATCATCAGCAGATGCTTTTCCAGGTACATTTTCATCATGATTTGGTTGAGGTGTATTTGAATCATCCTAAAAAAATATTAAAAAAGAATATAAAATTTAAAAGAAATATAATAACAAATAATAAAATTGTTTAAAAAAAAGTATATTATAATCTTCAAAAACAAACCATCGAAGCAACTTTAATTTTCCTAAAAGTATGACTTCTTTCATAACTTTTAACACCCTTCTTTCCTTTAATATTCAGATCAACTGCTTCTTCATCTACAAGTTGAAAAAAAAATGTAACAAAAACATACGTAAAAGATAATTTTAAAAATTAATTTGAAAATATAAATTTGAAAATCAATATTAATCATAACCTTCATTTAACATTCTGTCTGCTTTCTGAACTTCATAAAGCAAATCAGAATTCCAATATTCAATAGCAGGACCTTCTTGTCTTTTTTTTTTTGTTGCTTCAAGATTGCTTCAGCATATAACAACTTCAAAAAAAAATTATATATATAATATTATGTAAAAATATAGAATTTAAAAATGAATTAAAAATAAAGATCATACCGATAGAAAAGTAACAGGACCACAATAGTAGTTTGCACCACTTGTGTCATATTTGTTCCACTTTTTTTTACTATCTTTCAAACAGTCTAAAAGATATGAACACCAATCCAGTTTTTTGATATCATCATCAAAATCTGGAATAAATGACAGTATCTTTTGGCAAGCTACACCACTCCCAGGTAAACAAAGACAGCTTGAAAGAACAACAAAAAAGTTTAACAGGAACATCCGATCTGTGTTACCATTATCCAATATAACATTAACAACCTCAGTAACCCGAATATTTGTCTCTTTCGAATTTTTATATCGATGAAACTGATTTCTCCAAGAGATTATGGTAGGGTTGTTTGTTCGTACTCTTTTAATATACTTTATTTTCTCTTTGCCCATTGGAAAACCCATAATAGCATTAACTGTTTCTCTATTGATTTTAATGCCTCCAGACTTCAAATTCAAACTCATACTATGTTCGTCAAACAAATCAACAGCTTTGAACCCAAGCCTAGATGGTATTACACAAACCTTCATTGCAAGCAAAGAACTAAAGCCCATTTTTGACACAACATTACGTTGTTGTGGTGACATATTAGAAAGAAGGTAAAAAAGTTGACTAGGAGATCCCCTAGTTCTTATTGTTAATGTACTTTCATCTATGACACGAACTTGATCTTCAACATGAGTACCACTACTAACTGATTTTACTACATTCTTCAACCTTTCTGAAGTTCTCCTTGATGTTTTCTTTGAAATAACATCATTTCTTCCTTTCTGAAGATTTAACCTTTCAGATCTTCTAACCAATGACTTTTTCTTTTGAATACTGAATTCCGTTTTCTTTTTATTTCGATTAAAACTTGTATCTATGTATCTCATTATCTGTATTCTTTTCCTTGTCATTCTGTCTTCATATTTTTTGAATTGAATTCTACTATCTGCTGGAAAATTTATTAAAAAAAGTTATTAAGGTATAATTAAAAACAAAAAGAAAAACGACTTCCCTGCTTGTTTTATACATTCCCTGAATGGATCTATTTTCTTAAAATTCAAAAATAACTGTATAAATCTAACAAAACCTAACACTATAAATAATATCATAAAACCTAACAAATTGAATTTCCATTTAAATTCTTTTATAAAATCGAAAATCAACCCTAATATCAAGATTTCTTTTAATATATAAAATAATCAGGGGATATATAAAAACAAAAAAGGAACGTAAATTTATATATCTTTCAGCCATAATAACAATATATTAAAAAAATGTAAAAAAATAAGAGTAAGAAATTACCGGATTGAAACATTGTGGCATCTATCTTTGATTTACCATTATACACAACGATTTGTAAATCCATTTTTTGTTGACTAATATGTTGCTTCAATTATATGTTACTGTGATAAAAGAGGGATTGATTGACACGTATATAAAGGTTATTTATAAAAATTTGTATTTATAAAAATTTACATTTCAAAAACTTGGGCTATATAAAAACATTTGGGCTTCCAAAAAGTTTTTATTTCTATTGGGCTTTTAATTTCCTTACAAAAACTTAATTTTTTATAATTTGGGCTTTCTATTGAGAAAAAAAATCATATTAATAACCCTAAAAAAACAAAAACATGTCTGAATATGCATTTTTTAAATAAGTTAATTTTCAAAAATCATATCGGTCTGAATTATAAAAGGTAATGGCTTTTACAATTTTATTGATTAGTTAAATTTTATGCAGATATAAAATTAAAAATTCAAAATCAAATGTAAAAAAAGTGTTAAACAAATAAGAATGTAATGGAATCAAAATTTGGAGAGATATCAAAAGTTGATATGGCTAATTATGCTGAAAGGAAGTGTAACATTTGTGGAAAAGTTAGTCAACATGATGCCAGAAATTATCCATTAAGTTATTAGATTTTCATATTTTAATTTGTTATATTATTATTATATTATTTTAATATTTTATTGAAATTTTAAGAAATATTTTTATTTGTTATATTATTATGCTATTATCTTAATATCATTGTATGTATTGATTTTTTTCATACTTACGTTTGTGATATTAAACTTAATTAAACACAAAAATTAACATACCAAAAATCTAAGTATTTTGAACGTTGAAATTGTGATATTAACCTTATGTTGTGATATTAAAATGTAAATGCGATATTAATTTGTTATTTTTAAAATGTATTCTTATGACAGGCTGTTTACCATAAAGTAAATATTGACAGAGTTGATGTATAGCTGTGCACCTATACTTGTCAGATACCTATATATGAATTGTATTAAGTAAAAATTATTAAGTAAAATTTTATTTTAATCTATGTATAAATTTAATTATAAAGTTAATTTAAACATCTTTCGCAGCTTTTTCTAAAAAACACTCCACAATACTTAACATACATTACAACTCATATACTCACAAACCTATATACCTCCGAAATGCCCTGATCACGTCATCGCTAACAAGAAATATCTTCAGTGATGTGTTAGAAGTGGTAGGAGGTTTGTGTTAGTATGGTACGAGTAATTGTTTATATGTTTTTTTTTTTTTTGTTTGCTGTGTGTTGGGTGGTGTGTGTGTGAGACCGTTGCGAGAGGGGACTGTAGATAGATTTAGTTGGAGGAACTATTAGTGTGGCGTGTGAGTGGGCGAGGGAGAGTGGTGGGCGTGTGAGAGTGAGAGAGGGAGGTAGGGTCGTGAGTGAGGGCGAGAGTGTGTAAAAGCTTTAAATTTATTTTTTATAATATAAATTCAATTTTAAAAATTTAATGCTTAATTTAATCTCAACTACACATTGTTTAGTTTATTAATGATATGTAATCAAATTTTAACAACTACCTCATCCTTCTTCATTTATAAATTCTGATCACTTACATGTTTAAAATATTATGAAAAAATTCTAAACAAATTGAATCGCATCTTTAACAACTACCTCATCTTTAACTATGCCAAACAGCATGCTTAATTTTTGTTACTACAATGTTTGACATGATATTTGTCTAACAAAAAATGAACCTATATATTCTTAACGAATATACATAATTCACACACACGTGCAACTGAAAGAAGATTGTGTTCATCCAGATGCGTAAATGGAAAATTGCACAATTGCACGATGCTCGTGCATTAGTAGTTGTATGGAGAATAAATGGAGCAGTATAACGCCGTTAAAGCGTCCGAATGATATACACCGGGGGGGGCAACCAAACCGAAGAAATCAAGCGCCAAATATGAATTACCTACATATTTTACCAGAAAATAATCACAGCTTCACGCACACGATGAAACTGAATCAGAAAATGTATTGCATGTCAAGACTTCGTAACAAGTATACAATGATGAATTCTTGGTCTTAAAGTTTTGGAAAGGAATGTTTTCTAATGCAATAATGCCAGATGCTCGTTGCCATGTGTTTATTTAAGGAAATTAACATGGGTGTTTATTCAAATAATCCTCAGAGATTTGCTACCTTTAGGCTCATTGTATTCGTGTCTGTTTACTTTTCTGTTTTCTGTCTTTTTTTTTCTTTTTTTTTTTTTTTTTTTTTTTTTTTTTTTTTTGAAGTAAAAACTGTATAACGAGGTTGAGTTACTTCCAAAAAAATTTTGCTTGTTTACTTTTAGTTTTCTTTTTTCCATATAATGCATATATTTCTATGTATAAACTTCATTCTTGTATATACTATATTACCTATATATATATATATGTATATATATATTTATTCCATCTTGTATTTATTGTAGGCTCCTTAAAATAAAGAAAATCCAAATATATTAATTAAAAAATGTAATTTGAAAAAAAAATGTATCTCATACTTAGTCCATTTGTTTTTAGAAGATACTAAATATGTCACTTAAGAATAACATTTATTAAATAAAATATACTAATGGGCTTCGGCCTGCTTTCGTTAAAACTTATTTAAACTCAAAATGTCAAACAATAGATAAAAATCCCAATTTCATTCAATCGTCCTGACTTGATAGTCATATAAACCCTAAAAAAAAACCACAAAAATGTCAGACAATATCCCAATTGAAATCCAATTAGAAATAATCAAAAAAATATCTGATGTTAAGACATTAATTCGATTCAAATCAATTTCGAAACAATTGAAGTGTTTTATCGAAAGTTCTGAATTTGTAATTGATCATGCCCGTCACCATCAACAATCGGTTTACTGTAACATTCTATGCTATAGAAAATATAGTGAGGAAAAGTACGTTTTTTTTGTAGACGATGGTAAGAATGAAACTCTTTTTAACATTGCTCTATCTTTTGTTGTTTCTCCAAATATTGAAGAAAAATTTTCTATAACAAAAATTGTTGGCGTAAGTCATGGTTTAGTGTGTTTGTATGGTTTCCAAAAAGTTTATAAAAAATGGGCAGTTGTTTTTTCAAATCCTTCAATTCGAAAATCAATTTGTATTGTTGCTCCTAATACTCGTAGTGATTACTGTCCTATTTTAGCTTTCGAAGTTTGTCCGGATACTTTAGATCCTACGGTTGTTAAATTAACACATGATAAAAGTTCTATGTCTTAGGTTGTTGATGTTTTTAACTTAAGTACAAGGGTTTGGAGTAATGTTATTGCAACTGGTAATTTTCCTCGTGGAATAATTAAAATTAACGACTCATCTTATGTAGTTTTAGATAGATTGATTTATTGGGCTGCATATGAGTTTGATTATGACTATGAAAAAGATATGCTTGTCGCATTTGATTTGGTTACAAAAGAGTTCAGGCAAATAGACTTACCTGATAGCTTAACAAACGAAATATTTGGTTCTTTTCGCTTGTCCGTTTCTAAACTAAGGGAGTCTCTGATTATATGTGGATGCATTATGGTTGAGGAATCACTTAGATATGGTGTATGGCTAATGGAGGATGATTTATGTTTTAGAAAGCTATACACAATTGATGCAAATGTATATAGGATATTGGGGTTTAGTAAAAGTGGTGAAGCTATATTTGAACCTCGGGTGGAGTATGGAATATGTTCATCGATTCATATTTACGACCCATGTTCACAAAAAATCAAGGATCTTGAGATTGTTGGAATAGAGGGATTATTCTACATGGGCTTGTACAATGAATCAATGCTGCTAAATTGACATCAACATGAAACTAATGTGTAATATGTTTAGTTTTTGTTTCTATTATTTTATCATATTTTTTTTTTGTGTTTTTTTTTGTTGCTGTTATTAAAAAAAAGTTGCATATAAATGTTAATTCATTATTCATCATTAATCTTCATCCACTATTCATCTAAATGTTTTTTTTTTGATAATTTACTTAATTTTTTGTTTTGAAATTAATGATTCACATGTATATTAGTTTAAGAATTGTATTATGATATTGTTATTCTTAAAATTCATTAATTCTTATAATGATATTCTAAATTTTAAAGTTATTGTGATGTTAAAATATTATTTATTTATTGTGATATTCGTTAACAGTAAAATGGCTAAAATATATTAAAAAAAAAAGGCAACTTTTAATAGAAATACTTTATCACTTTTAGTAACTTTTTAGTATTTATTCAGATATTAATTAGTTTGACAATTGTATTATAATATTGTTAAACTCTTAATTACATTAAAAAAAAGTGATATAATTAAAAATAAAATCAGTATATCTATTAAAAGTTAAAATGATAGTCAATTTTAAAAAACTTAATAATCAATTTTGAAAATAACAAAATTAAAAATAACAAAATTATTACACTACCAATAAGCTATTAAAAATAACAAAATTAACGCATGGGAACACTAAAAAGTCTGCAAAATTTAACACTGTGATAAATGTTTGCAATGATTATTCTTAATACGTGTAATTTAGAAAGATTATTCTTAATACGTGTAATTTAGAATCTTTGATTGAATACTGTAGTAAATTATATTAAATGTCACACGTCTTTACAATCTATATAACCCTAGATATTGAAAATAAATATACATTCATCCACTAATCCTCTTCATTTTTCAATTCATTAAACCTTTTCAGAAAGATGAGTCACCGTTTGGTTTCTTTAACTCAGACAAATCCAAGTTTCATTGTTCAGTTCCTTAAAAATTTACACAGATCAATTCCTAATAGGCAGTATTTTCAACAACTTGTAGAAATGATACCATCTATGCCACATAATTTACTGAATCTTATCATTGAAAGGTCGTATGAAAATGTATTACAAATTGAAGAAGAAGAAATTGTTCAAGCACTTGCTGGTCTTCAAGAAGAAAACAACAATATTGGTGCATCAGGTTCGTCTAGAGCAAAAATATCAAATAAAAAAATAATATTGCTTGACAAGATGGAAGAGGATTGTTCAATTTGTTTGGAAGAATTCAAAGAAAATCAAACAATACGCACATTGATTTGTCAACATGAGTTTCATGTAGATTGTATTGAAACATGGCTCTATCAAAAAAATGTTTGTCCATTATGTAGAAATATCCCGTTGCCGATTTAGATGAAGTATTTACTTTTGTTATATAATTATTATCGTACTTCATGGTTTTTGTATCTTGTGGTATGTTATTTTAATTTTTATTATGCTTTTGTTAATATTAAATGTATATATAGATTTTAATAGTCATATTAAAATATATTATTAAGATTTCATGTTAACATTATATTAAAAACAATTATGTAGTTTATCTGATATTAAACTATATCGTAAAAGTTATGTGAAATTAAAATAATAATTTAAATAAATTTAAAAGTCTTATTATTGAAAATAAAATTAATTATTAGAAATAACATTAAAAAAATTCGGAGTTTATGTGATATGAAAACTTCTTCAACGTAATATTCTTTGATACGCTTCTAAAAAATGTTTTGAAGTAATTTATTGTTTGTGATTGAGATTCTAACCATCAATCACATAAAAAAAAGTCATTATTACCAAAAATCATTACTATGCATGTATAGTAAAAATTTTGTTTTCCTTTTTTATATCACAAAACATATATTTTATTAATATATGTTTTAATATCATATAAACAAATGAATTCTTAGATATGATATGATAAATTTTTCAAAGTAATATTAATGTAAAATAACAAGTAATATTTTCATCTGTCGTAATAAGTTTCATGCATATTATATTGAAAACAAGTCTCCAAGAAAAAGAATGTTTGTACATTATGTAGAAATTTACCATTCACAATTTAGATGAACTATTAAGTTTTGTTATAAAATTATTATCGAAATTAATTCTTTCTCTATCTTTTATGTTAATATGATATTAAAACAATTATGATGTTTGTGTGATATAATCTATCTCAACAAAATAACATTTTTTATGATACTAAAATAAAATTTTAAATAATATTAAAACAATTTTGCACTTTATGTTATATTAAAACTTTTTAAACGTAATATTATTTGATACACTTCTAAAAATGTTTTTACCCAAAAATAAATTATTTCTTGTCCTTGAGATTCTAAGTTCTAACCATCAATCAAAACAAAAATAAAAGTCATTATTACCGAAAGTCATTTTCAACGTAATACGTGTTTTCGTTATTTATATCACAAAATATATATTTTATTTATATATGTTTTAATATCACATAAACTAATATATAATTATTATATTTTAATATCAAGTTAACTAAATTTATATGATCTACATATTTTATAAGAATTTAAATAATAAATAAAAATAAAAGTACCCAAATTAATGTAATACTAAATCCTAAAGCAAAAATAGAAATTCTATATTTATTAAAATTAAATATTTAATATATATTTAACAATTTAATATGACTGAAAACTTTATTAGTTGAAAATAATATTTTAATAAACTATCTTAAATATTTTAATATGAAATGTATAATATTCAAGGGGTTTTTGCATATATATCCTTCCGAAAATGTATAATTACATATATATAGAAAGCATGCATAAAAACCATTGTACTATGTACATCAAAAACTTGTACAAAGGATATATATGCAATTATATATATAATTAAAAAATGTATTTAAACATTAATATATTTTTTTTACAGCACTTTAAAAATTAAATATTTTGAATAAAATTCTTTAAACGTTTTCAAAAGAGCTCAAAGAAAATTAAAAAGTTATCTTATCGAGTACGCAAAATCTTATCGAGCCCAAGAATACGAAAAAACAACTTTTCATTTATTAAAAACGTTTTGTAAATGAAAATTTAAAGTAAAAACCATCAATCACATCACAAAAGTCATCTTATCGAAAACCGCTTTTCATTTATTGCTTTGTCTATAAATTGAAAACTTCTTTCACAATTACTTCATTCTTCTAAAACAAAAAACTGTTTTTACTCAAATAATGTATTTCGTTTTACTAAAATTGTTCCATATCGTTATCGTTATTTTCGATCCTGGTGATTTTGTTATTGTTTTTAAAAGAAAAGAAACTTAATATTTTACCGAAAACTATATGGACGATAAAGAACTATTTCAAATTGTGTAACTTCATATGAAATACTCTTTTCCGTCTATAACTTGCATTTTATAACTATTATTTGAAACCTAGATATTTTACCGAATATCAGGTGAAAAATAAAAGTTATATGCTATGGGATTTAGGAATATTTTAAAATTACATATTGAAATCATTTCATATGTAAGTTTAAAATCATTCCAAAGGCTTTATTGTATGAAGCAGTAAAGCATACAGTAAAGCTATTTAATAAAAACAAAAAATGTATCACCTCTCAAGTCAAAGATAAGCAAACACTCTCTACAGTCAGGCATTTCAAGCTATTTATGGTAGAGGAAGATGAAGATCAAGATTACAAAGGCTTTAGTGTATGAAGTTTTAGAATTTCCTGCTCTGAGTAACAAAATATATATTTTGTTACTTTTAACAAATTATATGATAAAGACTAAAACTTCATACACTAATGGCTTTGTAATCTTGATAAGCAAACACTCGGTACCATCTAAGTCAGTCATTTGAAGCTATTTATGGTAGATGAAGATGAAGATCAAGATTATGAAGAAAAAGACAATATGAGAATTATTTATTTATTATTTTTATTTTTTTATTGTAATCTTAAATGTAATGTGATATTACAAAAATGAATAAAGATATTTTAGTGTGATATTTATTTATTTATTAAAAATATTGTTGTAATAGAAATTCATTTCGTATCATATAGTGTCATTTTTTTGATTTACGTCATATAATTTATACAGCAATTTTTTGTGTCTCGAGGAAATCATTTCATATCATATACTTTATGACAGGAGTAAAACTTTATGTCATATCATATTACTGACATATGAAACAAGTTAGTCAAATGGAAAATTTCATCATAAATTGCGCCGTCACTGCAATTAGAGAATTAGTTTAAGAAATTACTTTTTTCATAGTTTTGTAATAAACTTTATAAAAAAACAAGGTGAAAAAAAATTTATGTCATATCATATTTTACTGAAATATAAAAAAAGTTACAGTAATAAATTAAAGACATTTACAATAAGTTACTGTGATATGAAACATTCTCTAAATTTAGGGTGCGTTTGGTTCGCAAGTGGGAATGGAATTGAATTTGGATTTGGGAAAGGTTTGAAAGATGTGGTTGAATAAATAAGAAAAAGAATAAATAATGTGTGGTTGAAAATTTTTATCAAATAATTTTTTTTGATTGGATGGATTGGGGAAAAACCCACCAAATTTGGGTGGAATGAAATCTCATTCCTTGATTCCCAAAGTGGTGGGCCTAAAACCAACCAAACAAGGTTTTTATTTCTTCTTTTTGTGATACCCACCCAAAAGAGGGAACCAAACGCACCCTTATTTGCTAGGGTTTGTGGGTAAAAAAATAAGGACATTTACAATAAGTTACTGTGATATGAAACAAGTTTACTTGAATAAAAACATTAAATTTATGTGGTATAAAAAAACATTATGTTATACTTCTCTAAAAACTCAATGTTATAACTAGCGTTATTATCTAAACCGATTTTGTATATAATAAGATATAATTAATATAATATAAATAACCAAATGGTTTTAAAGTTTATGAGTATATTCGGGTTTATAAATTTATAAATTTATTTTGTGCATATATTTATAATATATTTATTTTAAAGTTTATTGTGTCATGTGATTAGTTTATGGTAAACAAAAAATGATTTCAGTTTAAGTTTTAGCCAAAAACAAACCCAAACATAGTTATATTTATAAAAACAATAATAAATTATATACAAATTACCGTGATATTATATTTAAAGTTGAAAAAATTATAAACAAAATAATGTGATATTAAATTCAAAATTATTGTGATATTTATATTTAAAGTTTAAAAAAATTAAAATTCAAAATTAACTTAAATATGATATTTATATTTTAAAACTTTTTTATTATGATAAACGACTTTATAAATAAAAACATTTCCACTAAAAGTGAAAATCAACTTTATTATTATTAAAAACGTATGCACAATGACAATCATTTTACTTAATTAGAATTTTAGTCGTTCCAACTTGTTCTGTATTCAATCATAACATATACAGTGACTCATTAATTGTCTTTCTTATAAGAGTAGACAAAACACACATAAAAAATATCACATAACAAAAAATGGAAGATAAAAAGAACAACAAGAAAAGAAAGCTAGATACATACAATGAAAGGGAAAAAGAAGAAGAATATAAACAGGTGTTTGATATATCATTTTTATTACTTTTATATAAGTAGTTTCTTTTTATTCACTTATTTAAGAATAAGAATACAAACTTATTGAATATTTTATTTTTATCATTTAGAAATTAACATTGTTAGAAGAAGAAGAACAAGAAGATGAAGAAAAATCAGATGAATCAGATGAAGAAAAAGAAGATAATGATACTCAAGAAGACAATGAAGAAGACAATGATATTTTTAAACCAATGAAATACCTAGGAGAATCAGATGAAGATGATTTTGATGTTTTTAAAAAATCTCCAACTTTAAAGCAATATGAAAAGGAAGCAATTAAACTTGAAAGAATGCAAGATCAAGGATCAGAAGAAGATAATGACTCACAAGACAACTGTAATTCTGATGAAGAATGAGAAAGCATTTGTGTCTTGAAAGCTTCATACTTTGTATGTTTGATTTAAAGAACAACACATTTAAACTAAATGATGTCATGTTCGAATTTTCATTTTTGTAGTTTTATATTTTGTAACAAATTAATATGTTGTTCAATGAGTTTAATGTTTTAATGATTATATATACGTTAATATGTTTTTTTGATATATAATGTATTGCAACGAATTAGATATCACAGAATATATTTATAACAAATTTTATGTTTACTATCATAGTAGATATCATAGTAGATATCACATAATTTAGGTTTCACACATAACAGAATATTTTTTAACTAAACATGTTTTGTTAAAACATAACAAAAACATTAAATATAACATAAACAATGTTTTAATTTAACTAAAAAAAAGATTAATATTACAAAATAAGAAGAAACACTAACTTAATATCTATCCTAATAACATGAAATAGTATCATAAAAGAAAGTTATATAGCAATTGATCTGCCATCACCCATCCGTGATTTGACCTTCCAACTCCTTAATCTGTAACGTAACCCAGGACCAATTGGTGAAACCAAACTCTCATCAAAGCTACAAACCCATTGGCAATCATCAAAATCATTGACGAATGTCAATGAAGAGTTATTCAAATCATATATACAAATACGATATGCAAACCGTAATAGTATTTTGCCGTCATTTGAAATGCAATAGGTTTGACAGAATCTATCCCATCCAGCATGATCTTGGGGATACATGATGAATAGTGAGTTTCTCCAAGAATCATTCCCATCCAACACCCAAATATTCGTGAAAGATGCATAACTACAAAAGATGCATAAACGATCTTCTAATACCCCCAAATCTAGCATCTTCTCACCTTCATGATATGGAGGTTGTGTAACTTGATTGTAGGTCTCCTTTAGCAAATCAAATGAAACTATATTTGGCAAATTATTTGGAAGAAAATCTAGCCAATATATAAATCCATCTAAAAACAAACCATCTTGCAACAAATTAGCATCAGGAAAATCAGTTACCTTCTTCCATATTCCTGTCTTTAAAGAGTAAACTTTAACTTTGTTGTTTGTTTTGCATACTGCTACAACTTTATAATCATCAGTATGACTTTCATATCCAAAACCGTAACAAACCTCATAATGACGCACGGGAGAAACAAAACCACCATAAACCCTATTACATATTCTTGTAGTAGGGTTATAAATAGATATACCTTGAAGCTGAACAATGCATAATAATCCGTTGGCGGAACCAACCAACCGAGCAAAGTCGTCAACAATTAGTGGATAATTAATTGACGTTTTGCTCATAGGATTATGCAACAACAATTCATTAACAGAAAAAGTATGCAGAACATCCTTCTTTTTGTAAAACAAACACTTATTTTTTTTAGCCAAATGAGCTTTGACAAAAGTTTCATTCGTTATTAACTTGTACCAATCTTTGCAAACAGACTTGCATCTAAATAACGAATGAACCGGGAGTAGCAATAGAATATGGAAGATTATTTCAGGCAATAGTGTAGGAAATTGGACGTCCATTTTTTTTTTGGTTGTTAATCTATGTTTTTTGATTTTGAGTTAATGTTGGATTTACTTTTTTGTAATATTTCTTGGGTATATATAAGATTAATTTGTGCAAAGGTAACTTAAACAAAAACTGTCTTTACAACTTCTCTGATTTTAACTTCCACAAAAACTGTTTGAGTTAACTGTTTTTCAACTTCCTATAAAACATTAATATGTTTACTTAATGGATTACTAAACTTGTACACGGTGTTTTAAAAAAATGATAGTCAATTTTTAAAAAAGTAATAATCAATTTTGAAAAATAAATATCACATTCACACGTCTACATGGTAACACAAATAGTCTGTGATATTAAATTTTGATTTTAAATAAATATAACAGTAACAAGAAATGAATGTAAACACAAAGTAAAATTACAAAATTAAACGCATGGGAACACTAAATAGTCTACAAACTTAACACTATGATTAATGTTTGCAATTATTAATCTTAATACGCGTAATATAGTATGTTGATTTAAATTTTGTTATTAAATAAATATACTGTAGTAAATAATATTAAATGTCACACGTCTTTACAATCTTTATAAACCTAGATATTGAAAGTAAATATACATTCGACCTCTAATCACCCTCATTTTTAAATTCATTCAACCTTTTCATTGTTTGGTTACTTTAACTCAAACAAGTCCAAGTTTTCATTATTCAGTTCCTTAAAATTTTATACAAATCAATTCCTAATAGAAACTATTTTCAATAACTTGTAAAAATTATACCATCTATTCCCTCTAATTTACTGAATCTTATCATTGAAAAATCATATGAAGATGTATTACAACTTGAAGAAGAAGAAGTTGTTCAAGCACTCTATCGTATTCAAGAAGAAAAAAACAAATATTGGTGCAGCAGGTTCGTCTAGATCAAAAAATACTTAATAACTGAAACCAATAAATTTATTGTTATTTANCTTTTATATCAAACATATCATTTAACCATTTATGATCATCCAACTTATATTCTTTCAATAAAGAATTCCATTTTCTAACAAATTCTTCAGGCTCATCACTTTCCCTCCAAACAATACGACATAATTGCTTCTTGAATCCTTCTTCTTCTTCACATATTTCTGAACCAATCTGTTTAAAAATAAGGAAAAAAATATTTATATATAAATGTAATTTTTTTAAGAAATAAAAAGATGTTTAAATGTAATTTTTTAAGTAATATATATATATATATATATATATATATATATATATATATATATATATATATATATATATATATATATATATATATATATATAAACCTTTGTAGGAAGTTTATTCATTATATGCCACATGCATAGACGATGTTTAGCAGTTTTAAAAATCTTCGGTATTGCAATTAACATTGAAGGATCTTGATCTGTTAAAACAAGGTACGGCTCCTTGATATGTGATTTAAGAAAAGCTTCAATTAGCCATTCATAAGAAACAACGTCTTCTTTTGAAAGCAAACCAGCACAAAAAATTACACATTTTTTATGATTATCAACACCCGTAAAAGGAACAAAAACCATGTTATACCTACAAAAAATAATAATAATAAATAAATAAATAAATAAATAAATAATAATAACAATAATAATAATAATAATAATAAATAAATAAATAAATGAAAAATAACTTACATATTTGTTTTGAATGTAGCATCAAAAGACAAAACATCACCAAAAGCTTCATAATTCCTTTTACTTGTATCATCACACCAAAACAAACAACTTAACTGACCTTGAGTATTAGTCTTAAACTCAAATGTAAAATTTTCATCTCTTTCTTTCAAAATGCTAAACTTATCAATAATCTACTTTCTATATTATATTAATGTTATCACAGTATATATTTTATGATTGAACATATTATGGTTGAACATTATATAACATAACTAACAAAAATTAATATTATATTAATATTATCACAGTAGATATTTTAAAGATGAACATTTTATCACATAATTTAGTTTTTGATAACACAGAATATTTTTTATAACAAAAATAACCAAAAAAAACAAACATATCAGAATAGCAATTTAATATAACATACAAACACTAACTTAATATCAGAATATCAAATTAATATCAGAATAGCAATTTAATATCAGAATAGCAATTTAATATCAGAAATTGCAATTTAAATTAAAACATACTTTAACTGAAAAAAAGTAAACTATATCATAATAAAAATCTTAAATATCATAACAACAAATTTCATAATATCTATCCTCAGAACAATAAAAATAAAAAACAAAAATTAAATTTAAATTACTCAAACTTAAGAATCACTATCTTCCTCAGAATTGAAGTCAAATACATCAGCAACCTCCTTAGAATTAACTTTACCAAGTTGATTCTTTTTTGTCTTTTGATTTTGATTCGTCTTCTTAATGACTTTATTAGGTTTCAGTTTTTTCCTATTTGGATTGTTGGGACAATTCCTGAAATCATGATCTGTTAATTTGTTATAGATTCTGCATTTTCTCAATTTTTTCCCACCTTCTTTTGCAGCTTTAATTCTCGTGTCATTATTTGAAGGTTTGTACCTATGACCACTAATTCCACCTTTGTTTTGAACAGTATCAGGAGGGAAAACTTTAAGAACAACAGGTTTAGGAATACCAATCATAGATGATAAACTCTGCTCTTTACTTGGTGAATTCTGCGGCACAGTTGATGATTCTAATTCAGATTCATAAACACTCAATTGTTCAAGAAATTTACTCAATTTATCTTCATTGTATCCACATTGATTGATTATCCCATTCACTTTTGAATAAACTTTGGAAATAGAAGAACCTGAAGATGCACTTGTTTTATAAGAAGATCCAAGAGGAGGTAAAACAACAGCTTCTTTTCTCCAACGCCTTATCAGATACTGTTTTGGTATCTTCTTAATAGAATTTGCTCTAAGAGTATAAAATGCATGACGACATAACAACCCACGTCTTTCAAAATGTAGGCAACTGCATTTTACTGAATGAGTTTCTTCATCGTAGTCAACCTGAAAAAAAAATGAAAAAATAATTATCATTTTTACTAAATTTAAAAACCAGTTACTGATAATTTTTATGAATATTAAAAATAATAATTATAATAATAATAAATACCTTAAACTCTCCATACCACTCTTTATCAGTGTCCTTAACGTACCCCAAATTTTTCATAGAACCAGTACAACTCTCAACAGAAGCAACAATCTCAATCTGAACCAAATAGAATGCCTCAAGGGTATAAAACTCTGCAGCTTGAACTTCAACTGCTTGCCTGGTTTTCAATCGTGGCTTACCAGTTCTTGTATTATTATCAAGAACACGTTGATTATTTCTTTGTTGATCTAATGCACTTTCATAACGAAAAAGAAAATGGACTAGAGTCGAACTCCAATTAGAATTATGACCAAAAAAATAGTTTTCACTTTCAGATCTTGACGTAGTTTTCATCAAACCACTCATTGGGATATCTCTAAAATAAGCAGGAATCCATTTCTCTTTTATATCAAACATATCATTTAACCATTTATGATCATCCAACTTATATTCTTTCAATAAAGAATTCCATTTTCTAACAAATTCTTCAGGCTCATCACTTTCCCTCCAAACAATACGACATAATTGTTTCTTGAATCCTTCTTCTTCTTCACATATTTC
>LBNU01025091.1:82489-95117 GCA_014162995.1 Artemisia annua | reverse complement strand
TCACCTGATAAATTTAAATTATCAACAAGATCAATGCTTGCAGAATTATTCGTCATCAAATCACCTAAAAAATATATAAACATTGAACTTTACAATCAGTAAAAATAAAAATTAAAAAATTATACTATCATAATAACAATCATTAACAATCTTAAAAATATCAAAATAATAATATCAAAAATACCTACGATATAAACTTTATTAAAAACAAAAAACAATAACTCAATAACAATCATTAAAAATACCAACCATAACAATAAAAATAACAATCAGTATATAACAAACAATCTTAATATCAAAATAGCTACAATTATATCAAAATAACAATCAGTATATAATAACAATCTTAATAACCATATTAAGTTTATTAAAAACAAAAAAAAATTAACTTAAAAAGTTAAGAATATTAAAATAATAATAATAATATAATAATACCTCTAATTTAACTTAATATCATAATACATAACATATAACAAAATTAATACGTGTCAAGTACACAATTGTCTCAAAAAAATAAAAATCAAATATCATAATAACAAACAATCTTAATATCAAAATACCTATCATTATATCACAATAACAAATCTTAATATCAAAATAACAATCAGTATATCATAACAAACAATCTTAATAACCATATTAAGTTTATTAACTCAAAATTAACTCAAAAAGTTCAGGATATTAACTTAATATCATAATAGATACCATATAACAAAAATTAATATCATAATACAACTTAAAAAGCAGAATAGCAAATAATGACCAACTGTCAAACGAATAATAGACACGTGTCAAGTACACAACTGTGTCAAAAAAATAAAAATTAATATCATAATAACAAACAATCTTAATATCAAAATACCTATCATTATATCACAATAACAAATCTTAATATCAAAATAACAATCAGTATATCATAACAAAACAATCTTAAAAACCATATTAAGTTTATTAACTCAAAATAAACTCAAAAAGTTCAGGATATTAAAATACTAATAAAATACCCCTGATTTAACTTGATATCATAATAGATACCATAAAACAAAATTAATAGCCACGTGTCAAGTACACAACTGTCTCAAAAAAATAAAAATTAATATCATAATAACAAACAATCTTAATATCAAAATACCTATCATTATATCACAATAACAAATCTTAATATCAAAATAACAATCAGTATATCATAACAAAACAATCTTAAAAACCATATTAAGTTTATTAACTCAAAATAAACTCAAAAAGTTCAGGATATTAAAATACTAATAAAATACCCCTGATTTAACTTGATATCATAATAGATACCATATAAAAAATTAATATCATAATACAACTTAAAAAGCAGAATAGCAAATAATGACCAACTGTCAAACGAATAATAGCCACGTGTCATTTTAAAAGTACACAATTCTAAATAATAACAATGATATAAAAGATACTATCCGTATAACAAAAACAATATTAATATCAGAATACTATCCTTATGTAACAGTAATTATGTAACAGTATTAATAAAAGAATACCATAATTATGTAACAGTATTAGTAGAAGAATACCATAATTATGTAACAATTTAATATCAGAATAACATCCTTACCTAACATTATAACAATATTAATATCATAACACCATCCTTACGTACCGATATTAATATCAGAATACCATCCTTACGTAACGATATTAATATCATAATAGCATCCTTATATATTAATATCATAATAAAAAAATAACAATATTAATATCAGAAAATAATTTAAAAATACAGAATAACAATTTACAAATGCAGAATAAATTTTGAAAAAGAAGAATAAAAAAAACGATTAATATCGTTTTAATAATATTAATATCACAATATATCTACTATGATATTACCTAATAAAGTACCTTCAACAGCGTTTTTTGATAAAGAATGATGCGATAGATCAGGACCGATAAAAGAATACTGATCAGGTAAATCCATTCAATAATAAAAATTAAATAAATATAGTTGAAAAATAAGGAAACAGAATATTATAATAAAATAATATAACAGATACGAAGATAATGACGTCGCAGGTTTGACAATATTTACAAAAATGCCACTCCGTATTATATAATTAGATCTAATCTCAACCGCTAATAAGAAAGGATCTACGGTCTGTGTTCATCCGCACGTCCGCACTAAAACAAGTCATCCGCATGTGATCCTTTGTCTATATATATATATATATATATATATATATATATATATATATATATATATAGTTGAGATCAAATAAGATCAAGCTTAAAGTTGTTAAAGTAAGATATATTCAAGAACCAATAGAAT
The DNA here is from genome assembly GCA_014162995.1 of Artemisia annua. Lineage (NCBI taxonomy): Eukaryota > Viridiplantae > Streptophyta > Magnoliopsida > Asterales > Asteraceae > Artemisia > Artemisia annua. Next base: position 92,809 of record LBNU01025091.1, on the reverse strand, counting down.
TAGGACAAGTGGCAATAAATTTAAAACACAAAAAAGAAATAAAGATAATTAGTAAAATTTAATTTTAATAGGCTTAAGGGTAATATAGGTATTATACATTTAAACCTAATTAATATTTAACTTAAAAAAAAACAATAACCACCTCCTCCTATTTCTCACTCCAAATCGTATATCTCTCCTTCCTCCCATCTTTTTCTTTTTTTTTTGTCCCCAACCTAACCCTAAATCTACAGCAGCCGTCACCCTCTTCCTACTCACAATAATTTTTCATCCTCTATTCCTCCCTAACACATGCACCATCTCTTTAGTTTTGACCATTTATTTGTTTTGTGTGACGATGGTGTATCAAACAAGAAGAGCGGCAACATCTAACACACTAACGTTTTCGACTTTGTGTATCTCTATTTTATTAGATCTTATAGAAATAAAAACACGAACCAAGATCTTTAGCCGAAGCCTTCAACTAAACGAATCCATGGGTTTTCTTGTTTGTATTTCGTTGGTTGTTGTTTGGAGAATAAGATAAAAGAGGTGTGATTGATGAGAACGCGTTAAGAGCAGCTTGGCACCGAACTCATTTTATCCATCGAGAAATTGCAAGAGATCCATACGAGCTTAAAAAGGTCATTTCTTTTTCATTTATAATTAGTCTTCTTGGTATGCGTAAAGATTATTTACAATTATTATTTTGTTTAAAATATGTTATTTTTAAAAGAGATTTTATACATTTGAGTTCAACAGTTATATGGGTCACGATGTGTCAATCATTCTGACTTTTTCTCATATTATGTCATTGTTAACCAGGTCATAGTAATGGTGGTCAAGATCTATTGGTGCTTATGTGTCAAATAGTTTAAGTTAGCTCAAGACTCTGTTGCGGATTGGATTGTGTATAAGCTTGTTCAAGCCGCCGTTGCGGATCGTGTATCAATGATTTTGTGGATATAGTACATAAGTTTTTTTTAGGTGATTAACTGTATTCTCTGGTAATATGAACGAGTATTTTTGTTTTGGTAAATGTGTCATTTTATATGAATTTTGATGAGTTTTGTAAATGTATCATTTTATATTAAGGATTATTCTGTATCACTTGTTTTGAAGTTGTGTACTTATGTATCAAATAAATTTTGTCAATTTTTATCATCTAATCTATCACTCGTGTATTCGTTGTATCACTTGTTTTGAAGTTATGTACTTGATGTATCAAATAAAAAATGTGGACCAAATTTTTGTATAAAAAAATGTGGACCATATTTTTATATAAAAAAAATGAAATAGATTGACCACATTTGGATTTAAATTCTCCAAAATACCCTTGAAACCATATTTAATTACTATAATGTCACTCATTAATGTTAATCTCATCTAATAAAAATAAAAAGATCCAATGGCCTAGATTAGTTCTTACTTTTACAACTTTAAGGTTGATCTTACAATAACCCTTCCCTATATATATATATATATATATATATATATATATATATATATATATATATATATATATATTGCTAATTATGGTACATTTTACTTTTGGAGTCCTCTTACATATGAATATGCCTCTATTTGCAAATGTGTATCAGCAAGATAGCATTGTATAAGATCAATCTTGTTAGACTTTTGGCTCTTCAACACCACTTTTTAGGTATACACACACCATTGAGGCACTAACACACACAAAATACCAATTCATGTAACTTTCATAATGGGCCCACAACTTGATAGAAATATTTTTCCTTTCTCTCATTTTCTTTTTCCTCTTCATTCTCTTTTCTACACCACTCTCATTTTTCTCTGCTTGACTTTTTCAAACTCACCTTCACCAATTAAGACAACCATCACTGCCGCTGTAACTCTGGACATGCCATATTCGGTGACACCATCAAGCCATCACCACACTGTATAGCCAAACAACTACCACCACTTTTTGGTGCACGAGAACAAACTCACAACTATATGTGTTCCTTAATACCAAAAACTATACAAGCCAAATCCATAAAACTAATTAATCAAATATCAGCCCACATAAAATTGTGGTAGTTTCTGGTGGTTTTTGGCGACATGGCAAAAGACGGTAGTGATTCCTTGTGGTTTTTCCGGCTACATAGTGATCGGCCATAGGTTGGCGTCGTCTTTGCAGTGGTGGTGGTGATGGTTTGGCGATGTCAACGGCGGTATTTTGGTGGCTTGGTGGTGGTAATGGGGTGTATTGGTAATGGTGGTTTTGAGGATGGAGATGAAGTGTATGGTGTGTGAGAGAGAAAGTTGTTTTTAAAGAAAAATAATCTCTTTTTGCTATTGAAAATGTTAAAAGAAACGGTGCAGTATTTGAAGGAAAAAATTAAAAATAATATTAACAAGTACGGTTCTGTAGATGGTGTTGGAAACACAACCCTCTCTTGTTATTTACCTATACTTGATAGGTCTTAGTGCCAATAACCAAAGAAAGAAATTTTTTAGAGTTTCTCTTTGTATTCAAATAACTTGTTAGTTATGGAATATGTACATGATATCTATAATCACTAAAACAGCTAATACATATGAAGAATCGTGAAGATAATGATCATGATTATGCATAAATGAAAAACTCGATTGCTACAAACCAAATCATTCCTTATAAAACTTGTAAACACAATATTCAAACTCAAGCAAGTCTCACATTTTATACAATCGTTTCAGGTAAAAGTAAACTAATAATCAAACACAAAAGTAAAAAACTTTTACTGATCAACCATATCAGGTTTGGCCTATTTAAGTACGGAGTATTATTTTATATAACAAACTACGAGATCTCAAATTTACAATAGAGGCTATGAGCTTATGAATCTAGGATTGGTAATTTCTATCGGCGTGTATAGTTCATATATGGATCAACAACCATATATAAACACAATATAATTAATTAAACAACACACATAACGGCTTCACATTCACTACTTAAATCCAACAAGGTTCATCATCTAGCACCACCTTCACTCCACACCCAGGGGCGGAGCTAGGATTTCAAGTTAAGAAGGGCCGAACGTAGTTGTAAGACGCTAACTATATAGTTTGAAACTTACAAAAACTTACAAAAGATTTTATATATCCGGATATCCAAAATTTAGTTTCTAAAACTTACAAAAGATTTTATAAAACTTACAAAAGAATTTATATATCCGGATATCCGAAATTTTGGAGAACAGTTTTATATATCCGAATATCCAAATATCTATAATTTTTGAAAAACTTTTACATGAGTTTCAAAACTTACATTTCACAAAACCCAACTCCATACTTTGAGATGCTCCTCCCCGCCAATCAAGTGGCGACACTGCTCTTAGCTTTAAGCCGAATTGTGAATATTGTGAAGATAATGATCATAAACGACAAACTCGATTATTACAAACCAACTCATTCCTTATAAAACTTGTAAACACAATATTCAAACTCAAGCAAGTCTCCCATTTTATACAATCCTTTTAAGGTAAAGTTCATGCCCAATTGTTAATCATTTGTAAATAAAGGGAAGAAAAAAGTTGGAAGTTTGAAACACGACACCAACAGGATCACCACGTGAGACAATAAGCAAGCTAATCTAGAAATCAGAAAACGAGGATGTTATATCGTACACCCTCTCGTTTCTTACACATATTTGGTATATTTGGTAACATTTTATATACTATCTCTTAATATTTACAAGTTTTATATGTAGTTAGATCTTACTTAGATACCATATTTGAGAAATATAATGTAATGATTATTGATCTGTGTGTTAGATATCATATCAGAATTTCTAAGTTTAAATCTCATTTTCGCCTTTGACACATGCCTGTTAGAATTACATCATTCATAAATCTATTTATTTTCGATTTTGTTAGACATATAAAATTAGTGCAGCAAGGTCTGATATGCATGATCAACCTTCCTTTTTGAAAACAATAAGTGTGAGTGTTGCTGTTCTAAAAAAAATCAAAAATAAGTGTGAGTGTTACCATACAATTTACTAATTAAACGTCGAAATGAATGATCAATATATACATTTCTTTATGTTTGTTTGATCACTAAAAGCTGATGGTGTTTTGCTGTTGAATGTGACGATGTTACAGGTAACCTTGTGTTTATTTGTGTGTGCCTTGCTCCAATGTAAGTCAACTAATGATTTAGTGTTACTAATAGTAGAGAGAAATTAAATATTTTGAGCCAAACTTTAGACTGATAAATCTTTCGTGAAACTAAATATTGCATGCCAACGTTTATCAAAATATGAAGACGAAATCCACAACGGGGTTCGAGTCATCGCCATATGTGTTATCGTTTTTTAGTGCGTTGTTGTGGTTGTGCTACGCGTTAATCAAAGAAGGAAACTTGGTGGTTCTTCTAATTACTATTAATGCTCTCACTTCACTTATAGAAACTGTGTATGTCATAATTTTTATCATATACTCTACATCTTATGGCAGGGTAAGTTACATAAACTTAATTTTATTCTATAAGTTGAACTTCCATTATTCATCTCAATAATTCTAAACTAATGCAAATAATAATCAACGTTATTGTGCGCAGAAGCAAACTTTGAAGACCTTGATATTAGTGGATAATTAGGCCCAAGCCCGGTTTGTGGGTTTTGGGTATTAGGGTTTCACTATTATCAATAGTGGATGAATAATAAGATTATACCTACGGGTTTTATCATTATCTAACATGGTATCAGCGCGGGTCTGATCCTCAGACCTAGGTGGCTGTGTTGAGCCGCCTCCACTCTAGGCTACCCGTCAAACCCTTATCATAATTTTTTTTTCTTTTTTATGTTTTCCTTTCCCAGTGCAATATCCTCCACACTATAAGCAATATCCGTTCTTTCATGCATCAAGACTTGTTAGTTATGGAATATTTTTTTTTCTTTTTTATCAACCGTTGACTTTTGACTCATCCCAAACTAACCATTCAACCAGGTGTGGTCAATAGGTCAACTCAGGAGGGAATGCAAGTGAATCCAAGGAGTACAAGGAATCCACGGGTCGTTATGTCCCGGCGAGGTGTGAATGGTATTTAAACGTGCTTGTGATCGGGTGATTTTGAATGGAAGTAATAGAATAAGAGAGTGAGTGATTATACTACGAGAATATGATTGAAAATGACTAAGCAAAGCTATATAAACAAGTACGTGGAAACAAATACCCTACAAACGTTTTAAAACTGAAAACGTACGTTTAAATGTAAAACAAACGTAAACGTACAAAATTAAGAGTGAAACTAGAGCTATAAAAGTCCTACGGGGTTACAAATAATTTTCTTACGTACTAAATGACAAAACAAAATTTTAGAAAAAACAAAATTAAAAATTTAACTAAAATTCTACTTATTATGATTTAATTTCTATTTAACACTAATTAAATTCTAGTAAATACTAAAACTATTCAATTAATTCTGAAACTTTTTTATAAAGTACTTAGTGATGACAGGAACTAGAGAAAAATATAAAAATACCAAGTGCTTAATAAAAAGCTGTTAGAATAAGCTAAGTAGAAAAATAAGCTTAAAAGAACACTATTACTATAAATAAAAATAAGGGAAGTATTTAACTGAAATCCCCCCTAGGTAACCCTGAGGTCTTGAGTTCGAATCCCACAGACCAACTTCTTTGCAAATATTTTTATTTTTCACTTTTTCTTTTTGCAAATCATTCTAACAACAATTTTAGCCAACTTTTATGAAGAAGCTTTTGCTGAAAAGCTTTTAACAAGCTTATGCAAGATTCAAAGTCCAACAGTGGGGTATTTGGCTAAAATGAGTTTTTAGAAACCTTTAAGTTAATCAAACTAAGTACATGCTAGAACCAACTCATACACAAGCCCACGCAATCTCACAAGCAACCAATACAATCAATAACAACAATTAATAAACAAGTATCAAGCTTGAACCAGAAATCAAACAAGCTTAGCTGCTACTGAGATAGCAGCTAAACAATAGTTAGGGGGTGATTTTTACAATAAGCAGTTAAACACAGTGGGCAAATAAGGCAATGCCAGACCAAACACTCACAAATGATCAAAATCCAACTAATAACTATGAACCAACAAGCATTGATCAAGCAAAAACAAGAAAATCAACAAGCTCAGTGTATTCTGATGAACAGCAGACACAGTGGAGTATGAGGCAACTTTGGAGGCTAAAATAAGCTAATTAATAAGCGGTTAAGGGAAAACCATTATACAGATAACTAAACAACCTAAGTAGCTTCACAAAGCAACAAATATCCAACAAAATAACCAATTAATGAGCAAGATGTGGTTTCTAGAAAGTTGGGTCAAACTGGAATAGCTTAGGTGCAGGGCAAGCAAAATCTCACAGGGGTGATTTCAAGGCCAAATATTTGTGAGTAAATGAGGTTAAAATCCCAATTTCTTTCTTGATTTAGATACACAAGCCACCAAACAACTTAGAACAACACGAATTAACTACTTTCAATCTCTATTAATCCCTACAACAGCTCTAGAAATCTTGTCCATTTTCCAGTTGTGCCATTTTGTTAGCATCGTATTTTTATATTATGAAGTGTCGGTCATTAAAGTCAAATAATATGTAATAGGTTGCGTTAGAAAGTATTTCAAAGTTGTTTGTTCATGTTTATTAAGAAGTTAGAACTTCAAGGGCTAAACTTGTAAAGGCATGAAAGCTAACATGCCTAGCTCTATATCTAGTATTGTAAACCTCACTTTGAGGTTTGGTTGATCATTTGGTAATAACACATAGTTCTTATTTCACACACATGATCCTCCCATCTCTCTCTCTCTCTCTACATCTCTCTTTCTCTCTCTAGATCTAGGTGAAGATAAGTCGTGATTTAGGTTGTATACGGGATCCTACTAGTTGTCAAACAGCTTATGCTATGTGGGAACGAGTTAGAAGACTTTGTCATGGGCAACAAGATGTTACGAACAAGCTTCTAACAGAATGGGAAAACTTCACGTCTACAGCAGGTGAACAGATTGAATCATACTACACCAGGTTCTGTACCTTGATGAATGAGCTGATCAGAAACAAGTTGGAACCACGACAAATTGTGACAAACATTAAGTTCATCAACAATCTACCAGAAGAATGGCGTCGCTTTGTCACAATTGTCAATCAAACAAAGAATCTTCATCAGGTGGATTATGATCAACTCTATGACTTTTTGAAGCAAAACCAAGCTGAGGCTAATGAAGTAAGGAAGGAAAAGTTGGCTAAGAATCATGATCCTCTTGCACTCATTGCTACAACACCCACACCGCTACCAGTGAACACACTACAACCATCATCACCTTCCACTCACAACTATGTGCAACAACCATACGTTTCTCAACCAACACCTATCTATCAACAATCATTCTACCCACAACAACAACAAGTCATTCCACAACAACAATACCCACAATTCCATGAACCAGAGTTCACTGACAATGATGAATCAACTGCTGCTTTGTCACAAGCATTTGTTTTGTTCTCAAAGGCATTTCACATGGGTAATCAGACTATGCAGCATTAGACGGGTCAGAATACAAGGAATCAGACGGGTCAGTTTGTTGGAAATCAGAGGGGTCTGAATGTTGGTAATCAGGTTATGGGTAATGAGGGTGGAAATGTTGTCGCTCCAGTTGCTGGGAATTATGGAAATGGGAATATGAATCAAGGAAATTTGGTTAAGTGTTTTAATTGTCAGGGTGTCGGTCACATGGCAAGGAAATGTCCTTCTAGAGTGGATAAAAAAGATCCTGAGTATTTGTAGAAAGCATTGATGCTGGCTCAGAAGTAGAAAGCCGGATTTCAGTTGAATGCTGAGGAGATTGACTACATGGCACTCATGGATGATATGGAAGATTGTGAAGATATTGATGCGAACTGCATATTCATGGCGAATCTCTAGGAGGCTAAGTACGACACAGATTCTGAGAGACCTCCAGTTTTTTATGCCAATGTAGTATCTGAGGTACCATTAAACAATTCTTTCAACAATAATGATATGTTTAATATGTTCCCTCATGAAGAACAGCATTCTGAGACACAAGTATACGATTATGATACATACCAGGAAATGCCGAATAATAGCAATATTGATTCGTCAAATCCCGATATGAATCATAATGGAGGCTTTGTTTCACAGCATGCTGAGAATGATGAGGAAACACGTGCTTTATTTGAATCATTGTTGAATAATTGTCAAATTGAGATTGAGAATGTGAAAAAGGTCAATCGCGAAGCAAAGGCCGCGAATGCTAAATTGACCGCTGAGCTTTCGAGATACAAGGAAAAAGAAAAAGCTTTTCAATTTCATACACAAAGATTGTCTGAATTAGAAACTGGTTATCAAAATTCTGTTTCAAGGGAAAAACATTTGCAAATAAAATATGATACACTTGATGTTAATTTACAAAAGCAAATTAGATCCCTAAACGCGGAAATTTCTGATTTACAAAACCAACTTTCTAAACAAAAAACAGCTTATACCAATCTTCAAAAAGAACGGGATGAGTTGAAAAAGGAATTTGCAAAGAAAGAAGATAAGCTTTTAGAAGAAATCAAAGAGTCAGAAAATAAGATTGCAAAACTTGAAGATTTGTTGGTTAAAACGGGTCATTCATCACAATCTCATAAAATGATTGCAAATCACACAGATCCGATTTACCACACAAAATATAAAATGGCTCTTGGTCAAACACCTTGTAATCTCAAGAAAGCTCGGCAAGAACAGAATGTGATTTACAATGCTAATGTGCTTTATGAGAAACATGATCCTCCTTATGTGCGTGATTATGATGATACAATAGCTCATGCGGAAGAGAGTCAAAACAAAATGAGACAAAAGAATCCAGATTTAAAACCTATTGATTATAACAAATGGAACGAAATTAATGGAATCACTTTTGTACCTCTAAAACAAACACTAAATGTTTCAAAACTATCGATTTTCAAGAAAATGCTTTCAAAACCACAAGTTGTCTCTAAAAATCTTTCAAAAATGGAACAAATGTCGTCAGACAATCCTTTTAACACAAGTGAAACTAGATGCATACTTGATGATGTGAAAAAGAGAATCAAAGTTCTTCAAAGCATTGTTGATTCCAAAACAACAATCGGTATTGAAAATTGGCACTCGAGTTTTCAAAGAAAGGAAAGTGCTACGCCCAAATGTTTTTCATTAACAATGTGCACTTATCCTAAAAACGGACACTGTTGTACGCCTCAGTGCGACATTCCTATTCAAACAAAGAGAAGTCTTTGTTTTTTAAAAAAAAAACCTTGATGCAAAATTCAACAAATCTAAAATTTCTTACATTTTTAGAATTTTTGCTCAAGAAGACTCCTTCCCTCTAAACTGTTTGCAAAAGATTAAAATTCTCAAAACATATGCGAGTTCTGAGGGGGAGTATTATAAACAGAAAAATGTTCCGATTTCATGCAAAACAAAATCTGTCTATCTCTCGAAAACCTTTGTATTTAATCAGTTGATATCAAAAATATCACGGTATGCTATTTTTGAGGGGGAGAAGACGTGATTAAATGTGATAAAAAATGTTCAAAAGTTGTGGAAGAATCTCGAGCTCGTAAGTAAAGACATAAAAGTCTTATACTAGACTCAGAATTGACTCTCGAATTGACGAAACAAAAATGTTAGCATTCGAAAGGATTTATCCAAGTAGAAAAGTACCATTTCGAGAAACTCTTATTAGATGTTTACTATGACGGGTCTAACTTCCTTTTTAGGAATGTTAATAACTTCAAATTAGTTATTAGGGCTAGTTGTCACCTAAAAGCTGATAATGGATCCCTTTAACTAAGCAACGTAAACGTGTCCCTCGGGTATATGTCTATTAAGAGTGGATCAATTCAAAAGTGCCAAATCTACCCAACATGTGCAAATTTATCCTAATAACTCATGAGCACATGTGAAGGGGGAGTATTTCATAAAATTGCAAAACTCTCAATGTGTTAAACAAAATGTGTTTTATTATCATAAACACTTTGAGAGATTTTCAAGCAAAAGGTTTATGGCAGCAATAGGATAGTCATGGTGATATAAGGTGACTAAGGTTAGGAAAAACCGTCCTATGATCCGCCAGAACCGGAGGGATCTACCTAAGGACAATTCCAATAGATAGAATTAGAAGTCCTTAGGTATGATTAAAAGAAGGAGTAAAAGAATGAAAGGGAAAGAAGGGTTGAAGAATAAAAAGAAATGAAATGAGAAAGGGTGAAAAGAAATGAGCCCTCCATATACTCAACCATAGGTCAGACACCGGGTGCAATTCATTTGCTACTGATTGTTACTAAGGTGACATCGGTATTGAAGACAAGACGTCA
>LBNU01025091.1:15266-73268 GCA_014162995.1 Artemisia annua | reverse complement strand
AAAAAATAAAAAAGGTGTAAAAAGGGGGTAGGCAGGCTCGAACCTGAGACCTCCCCCTTATGAGAGTGATAGTGTGTACCTGGATACCAGTTGCCCTAGGGACTTTCCTCATTATATCTTTGCACACTCTTTTATTTAACACCTTCCTTCCCATTTTGCATTAATAAGCTATTTTAGCTTATTTAACTGCTTATTCGTGTGCTTTTTCTAGTTTTTATATTTTTGTAATTTTTCTGCACCCTTTTTATATAACATATATTTTTTTCATAATTTTTAGTTTTCATTTAATAATTTTAAAAAATCAAAAACAGTTTCATAGGTTTAGGAAAATTAAATAAATTAAATAGTTTTTATTTTAAATAATTATCTAGGATAACTTTTTATAATTTTTCTAAGTTTAATAAGTTTATTAGAATCTGTAAAAAATAGTTTTGCATATTTCACTTTTCATTTGCTTAGTTTTGTAATTTTAGTTAATTAAATAAATAAATAGTTAATAAATAGCTTTTAATTAATAATAAATATATAAATAGGATAATAACTATATTTTCAGTTCTAAATTAAGTTTTCCACATTTTTAGATTTTTATTAAGTTTCATTTTATTTCTTAGCTTATTTTCTTATTTTCTTTGTAATTTGTTAATTTAATAAATAGTTAATAAGTAGTAATTAATTAATAATAATTATATAAATAGTATAATAATTATATTTTAAGTTCTAAAATAGATTTTACACATTTTTAGATTTTTCTAAGTTCTTAGTTTATTTTCTAAATCAATTTTCCATTTTCTTTTTAGTTTAATAAATTAATAATAAGTAATAAATAGTTAATAATTAATAATTAGTAAATAAAATAGTTTTTAAGTAATAATAAATACATAAGTAATTTAGTTAAATAAGTTTCTAAGTTTTTTATCATTTTCTAAGTTATTTTACATTTTTTAGAATTTCACTTTTATTTTCTAAATTATTTTCTAATTTTTTTAGATACTTTGTATTTGTTTTTAATTTCTATACTTAGTATTTTACTTTCCTTTTATTTTTCAAACATCAATTTTAATTTTAGTTTTCTATTTTTATATTTTTTAATTTGCATTTAAGTCGCCTTAAATCACAGAACTTTCACCATAGTTATAGTGATTGACTTTCGTTCACACACACCTTTTTCATTCAACACTCTTTGATTCAGAAATCTTTTTATTCACAGGATATCACACTCCAGGGAACATAACGAACCCGGGGAATCTTTGTATTTTCCAGGATACATTTGCATTGAGTCCTCCAGCAGTTTTGACTTTCTGTTGACCAAATCCTTGGTTGACGAATAAGTTGACCGTTTGGGAACCAATCAAATTTTGGCGCCGCTGCCGGGGAGCTGTGCTGTGCTGACCAAGTTTCTGTAGCTTCAGATTGTTGAATCTTCTACTCATCGTATATATCCCTTATCTATTATATATTTTTCATCCTTAAACAATATAAAATCCAAAAATATTTTTCTTTTCTTTTTAATATACTTATCAGAAAAAGGAATACTTGTCACCAAGTATTTCACCAAAAACTAAATAAAATAAACATCTTCGGTCTTCCGTGTAAGGAGGGCTGTTGTAAACCAAGCAAGTCACAACATAATATAACTTTATCCTTTGTATCTAAATGAGTGGTCTACCTTTTTCAAAGAAGCCACTTATTTGTGATTATCAGGATTAGTTTCCGTGAAACTTGAATTCATTCAAGTAAATTTTTTTTCAAAACCAAAACCTATATCCCGACTTAGGATTCTTTCATAAGGATTCTTTAAGTCATCTTAGTGCATGCGCACTCGTTCCTCCAGTTCTACAAGTCCACTTTCAGAACTTGTAAGGATTCCACGTAGGCGTAGAGGGCACTCAGCTCCTTCAGCCTTGACTGAGGAACGTCTAGTAACACCAACCCCTGTCGTAATGGCAGAAGATAAGCCGATGAAAGAGATTCTCCAGGCACCCACCGAGGGTTATGGAGATGCTATTATCCTTCCAGCCATCGTGGCTGACACCTTCGAGCTCAACACCGGGTTACTTAACCTAGTGACCCAACACCAGTTCTTTGGTTTTGAGCGGGACGACCCTCATGCACACATTCGATGGTTCAACAAAATTAAAGGAGCGTTTGGTTTGGTTTGTTTTGGTTCAGTTTCCTTCACTAATTTTTCCTTTGCTAAACGTTCCTTTGCAGCGGTGAGATTAATCTTAATAATATGGTTTGGTTTAACGGGAGGGTTTGGTTTGACGGGAGGGTTTGGTTTGACGGGATGGTTTGCTTTTTCCTTTGACTTTGCTATTTCATTTGCTTTCTCTTTTCCTTTGGCTTTTACAATAGATTTTTGACGGCCCAATGTCTTTTTAACAGTTTCACCTGCAATAAAAAATCACATGGATTACTAAGCCTAGATGTATAAAACACAATCAAATTACAGCAACATGTGATTCTCAGAAAATCACATGTGATTCTCAGAAAATCACATGTAATTCTCTGAAAATCACATGTGATTCTCTGAAAATTTTCTTTTACAAAACTGAAACCACACAGCTTACGGGGACAACTAGCAGTTAAGATAAAACTAAGCAACAAGCCCCTAAGTGAGATCTAAGCTCAAAATCCTAAAACCTATACTAGAAAATCAAGCAAAAGGAACAAGTAGATCAGCAGAGAAAAGCCTAAGAATAAACCATGATGAAACACAAAATCAGGTTGAGAGGGGCTTATTTGAGCTAGGTTTTAGACAAGCAAATGAACTCCAAATTAAGATTTTCTTCTTGACAATGGTGCAAAAGCAACCAAATATCATATAAAGCCAATCTATAACAATTTACAAAGAGTAATAAGCTCTAAATCTTTTCTGATGTGGAGGCTATAAAAACTGTTTTTGGAACTTTGACTTTATCAATTTTTACTAACTTTGACTAAAACGAATTTCAAATTACCAAATCTACTTTTATAAGTAATATTAAGAAGATATGAGACTAATTTATGCTAAGTAACACTAATATGCAACTAGTACTAAGATTTCAGCAGCCAAATAACAAATAATAAAGCATAAACTGATTTAATATCTTAGTTTGACTTCCTATCAAATATACTACCAATTTTAAGCTACTACTGATCCATTCTACCCTAATGAGAACTAGTTACGCAGAACAACCAATTAGATAACACCAATAGCACCAACAACAAAGCTGTACCAAACACTCCTTTAAAATCTGTTGTGAACTTTTATTGAAGCATATGAGATTTTCAAACCATAAAACCGCAATCTGAATTCACACACTGATCAATTGAACTAAATGAGGCTCAACAACACAGGACAGAACAAAAACTAACCATTAATCACAGTTAACTATTTAATCTCAAATAACAAGTAGCAAGATTAATCAAACAAGCTCAGTAATCATCAAACAAAACAACAATATCCACATCAACAATATCCACATCAAGAACAATAGCACTCGACAAATAACCACAACTACAACATCCCATTGCCGAGACCCTAATGGTCTCGGCTTACCTTCATCACTACAGCAAACCAGACGGACCTTGCGTCCCTTTTCTCAGCTACAACACCATCAACAACTACAACAATCAAGAACCAAATCCACCATTCAAATCCTAGTTCACGGCTAAAACCACATTTTTATTTTTCAAAACCTTTAATATCTAATATCTAACAATCACATGTGATTTTCATCAAAAAAATTAACAGCCTCAATAACAACAAAATCAACTAAAACAACATCAATAACAACTAAAAACTACTTTAAGCATCAATAACAGCATCAACGACTACAAACTACTAAGAAGATCATTACATTCAATATCTAATGAATTTAATAAGAAAAAAATAAAAAAATTTACCAGCAACAGTATCGTCTCGAACATCCCGTGATATTTCGTCCTTCGATTTATGCTTATCCCGTGATATTTCGTCTTGAACATCCATTATTCATAAATGATAACAGAAATTAGGGCACAATTTAGGGTTTTGAAATGAAGTTAATGAGATGAAAGAAAATGAGATGGATCCGTGTTGAAAATGAGAGGTGATAATGAGAGGTGAAATGAGTGTGTGGGGGATGAAATATGTGGAAGGGAATTGACCATGTTACCCTTTCATTAATTGACAAAAGAAAAGAAAAAAAAAAAACTGATTTATCTCAACCGTAGATGCTAATTGAAATGGATGGATGAGATGACATGTCTAGATCTATGACAAAATTCGGATCTATACCGAACTTTTACCCTGGGAAGATAATCTATCTAAATACAACTGGCATGGAATACGTAATTTGAATTATTTTTTCGAACAAATACGTATATCAAAATAGTCTACGAGTCTATCTGGTTGTAATTGCTTGATTAATCAAATTAGCTCCATTTATTAATGATACGGACAATGATTGATTGACAAAGTTTATTTTGATAAAAATGATGATGACGAATTTTTGTGTGTAATGTTTGATCTCATACATTTTTATAGTTGCATAATCATACCCGCGCCCTAATTAAGTTTATAAAATTCACAAAAAGACGATAAAAACATTTTGTACGAAATGTCGACTTGAACTAAAAACAAATGTTAGATATGATGGTTGCTTTTCATATACATTACTTACAAAAAATTAATAATAATTTTCATAATCATGTGTCACGGTGAACTACTTAAATAGGGGCGATTATTTGACGATACGCAATCGTTGAAGACATATGTCTTAACCGGATAACTAAGGCGAATGGCCATCCCTGTATACTAATTTGTATGTAACAAGTAGGGCTGTAAATGAACCGGACGAACATGAATGGAGCTGTGTTCATGTTTGTTCATTTAATTTTAACCGGACAAATAAACGGATACAAATGCTTAAACGAACAAATTTTCTTGTTCATGTTCGTTTATTGAGAAAATGAGTTGTTCATGTTCATTTATTAAGACACTAAACGAACGCTAAACGAACATAAACGATCGAACATAAATGAAAACAGACAAACAAACATAAACTTTATTGAATTCTTAACAAACCAATTTTTAAAATTATAAAAATTAAGAGATAGGATATATGAACATAAATAGATAAATAAACATAAGTGAACTTTAACGAACGCATAATCGGACGTTCACGAACATAAATGAACGGACGAGACTTTTGTTCATGTTCGTTCATTTAACTAAACGAACGTAAAATATTGTTCATGTTCGTTCATTTAATAGACGAACGAACATAAACGAACTTTTTACCAAACAGTTCATGAAATGTTCACTGAACGTTCAGTTCGTTTACAGCCCTAGTAATAAGCATAATGGATTAATCATAATTATCACTATCACATAAATTAAATTAACGAGTGAAGGAAAATGAAATGAAAACATTTGTAGCTGACATGACTTCCATTGGCATCAGCCCGCATTGCTCGACTTTAGTAATTAAGTCATCTCCAATTTAGTTTGTAGCGCATGCTCATGATAATATGAAATTTTCATTGTAGCATCAAATTATAGAGATAAAAGAGTAATTAGTTTATAAGTACGATACAAGAGTGGGTCAATCTTACGTTAAATCATTTGACAGCAACGGATTGTTTTTCGGATTTTATGGCAATTCGACATCCCTTTCCAAAAGAAAAGTTCGTCAAAACCTCATCCGGACATTGCTCGTCATCTGCCATTCATTGGCAATTCGAAACAAATAGTTCTATAAACATATTTCGACTGCTTAATTAGCTAAAAATGAATATTAAACAACAAAACAAAATCGTTCAACAAAGCTGAATAGTTTCATCCAATTCAGAATAGTACTCGTATTTAACTTTGTAAGTTTTATGGTTTGTTCAAATTGAATGCGCAGTCCTTAAAACTTTGTAAGTGTATGCATAGTCTCATCGTTGATAGAACTTTATATCGTCTCTCATCAAAATACAATGGCTAATACATATTTTTAATCCCGCTAACTCGATCTCACTTAAACAAATTAACGGTATCTTAGTCATTTTAATTTGTCCAAGAACAATACCGCAACCAAAACTATTTCACGGGAAGTACGACAACAATTTTACAGTTTTAACAATCTATATATTCTAATCAGGGTCAGTCCTGAAGTTTTTGCTGCCTTGAGAAAGAAAGTATAAAAATGCCCCTATCTAAATCAATAAGGGTTAATTGTTTAAAAATATATTATACTTAACACTTTTTGTAGTTGTGTGTACTATTGTTCAAATATAATTATTTCATGTACATTTTTTCAAATTTTGATTATGTTTTGTATAGATTGATGTATTTTTGGGAATCGAATCAAGTATTTTTAAGAATCGATACAAAAAATGATCAAAATTTGAAAAGATATGCATTAAATAACGGATTCGAACAATGATATATCAACTATAAACGATGACAAGCATGATACATTTTTAAACAATTGTCCCAATAAATAACACAATATCTGTGGCTTTTCATGCGAACAAAGCCCACATATTAACTTAGTGAATTTTGGAGGTATTATTAGTGTACCCTACGTAGTGTTTGGTACGTTGTAATCAAAGGGGGATTGGAAACGATGATTACGTTGGAATGATAAAATGTTGTTTGCTTACATATATAAAATGTAATGGTTCATTACAATGAATGATCCATTACAGCAAAATCATTCCCTAGGCCCCCCTTGCTTGTTTTTTTTCATTACATCCGTAATGAAATCAAAATTACATAAACCCATCAATAACTAACCATATTAAATAAACTTTCTATCATTAATGGGGGCATTCTAGTCTTTCTATTATGATTCCATTATGTCTTATCAAACAAACCGAACATGATTAATAATTGTAATGAATAACTACATTACAATATTTATTCAATTAGGTTGTTTATTTCATTCATTTAACATTTTATTACGTCCTACCAAACTTACCCAATGTTGACTTCACTCCTCTGAAAGCAACATTTGTAGTTTCTTTTACTATTTTTTTCTTTCTAAATTTCTCTCTCATTTTGGCTTGCGATCTATCTATCTCTCTTTCCCTCTCCTTTCCTCTCGTTCCCCTCTCTTTGGCTTTCTACTGTTTTACTTTCAAGGCCACCGCCCCCTACAACCAGGAAACTTTGTCGACTACCCTTTTTGGTAAAATTGTTCGGGATGTTGAAGAGCGGAAGCGAGAAGCTAGAGAAAAGGATAGAGTTGTTAGATATTTCAGGTTTTCTTATTGGTATGAATAATTTCTAGGTAGATCCATTTCTGGATCTACATTCTATGTAATCTCTGTTATCATCTATGAAAAATGCTATTTCGAAAATAAATAAATAAATAAATAAATAATAATAATAATAATAATAATAATAATAATAATAATAATAATAATAATAATAATAATAATAATAATAATAATAATAATAATAATAATAATAATAATAATAATAATAAAAGATCTATGACAAAATTCGGATCTATACCGAACTTTTACCTTGTTCCCTATATACACAAACCGATTGTAAACCCATTCCAGCCCTTGTGTCGTTTGCTACATAAGATAAGAGTGAGCCATATCTTTTTATATCCCTTAAATCAACAGCCTATGATAACTCAAATCTCTCCTAATCACATATACTTTCCATAATATAATACACGGCATTTCCAAAAACAACTACACGCTTTGCCTCTTGAAGTTAGAACCGTATATCACACACCCTCTTCCATTCGAATAACTCAGAAAATTAATCCCACACAAACAAGAAAACCGATCTTTTGTTCTCTCTAAAATCAGAAGGCACGGAAAGTTTTGTAAGAAGGTTTGATCATGGTACGAAGGGTTGTTTGAAGACAAGTCTGATCGTGGGTATGTTCAATTCAAAGAAGGGTATCGTGTTCGAAAGGAGCTTGAGTCGTGGTCTTCTTTCTGTTTCATTGTGTCAGTCTCGTAGGTATTCAACCTTCTTTGTTTTCATGCATGAACATTTCGACTTACATAAATTTATACGTATAATCTGAATTAAAACATGTTATACGATCGTGCGAAGTGTGTCTCGTTATCAGCAATATGTATGACATAATTATCCGCAACATAATATCATAAATCTATAAATCATATACGTGTCGACCCATTTTTTTCAAAGTTTTCGAATACGTTTTTTTATATATATATATTAATGTGAGACACGCATATCACTATTATAAGGGACGAATAAGGCCGCATGTTTATTCATATTCACAAAATGTCGTGGTCAAACATATACAGGATTGGAGTTTTGGATTTGTGTTGTACGTATGATTTGTAGAGCATGCATACGATGTACATTATATCACTAAAACCTGGTAACAAATCTAAAAGAAATAAAGAATGGGAACACGCATGTATATGTACGCCACATGAAATCAAAATATGTAAACTTGCATGTGTCGTATCTTGTGGATTTATTTTGATTCGTAAAAGATGAACGGTGTGGTCGTCACATGAATCGGGTATGAATGGTGGGTACATTAATAAGTTATATAAAATTATAACGACGGGTCCAAAAATTATTATCTTTATATAAATCTTTTATATAATAAAACAAAACCCCAAGTGGGGACTTTTTTATTTCAAAAAAACTAAACCATACCTTATTTCGTAATAATATTATTTAGAAAAAAAGATTATTTTCTTATTAGATAATATTTTATATTTATCCATAACACAAGTAGAAGATAAATACAAAAAATATAGATAAGATGCAATTAACAATAGGATTAAAATTTTTAAATAATTATCTTTAATAATAAAGTAGAAGATAAATACAAAAAATATAGATAAGATGCAATTAACAATAGGATTAAAATTTTTAAATAATTATCTTTAATAATAAAAAACTATAATTAAACATCATAAATCAAACAAAACAAAGATTAAATTATTTGTTTTTTAATAAATAAAAATATATGATTCAAAAAATTTAAAAAAAAAAACCCGCGCGTGCGCGGGCATTATAACTAGTTTATAAAATAAACTTTAAATAATTTTATTTGACCTTTTAATATTTAATTTTGATAATTTACATTTATGACCCTGAACTTTACTAAAATGACATAATTAACTCTAAACTATTATATTAGTCATTTTAACTCTCAAATAAATTTAATGGTCAACTATAACCCTAAAGTATTAAATTACCATTTCGGGAACTCGCTAAATATGAAAAGTTACTATTTTGGAAAGTTGCTATAAATGAAAAGTTACTAAAAATGAGAAGCCGACTAAAACGAGTAATCTGATTTAAAATAAGTTATTAATAATTAGTCGATCATTAATTCATGTAGATTCGCTGAAGAAGGAGTGACTTTCTATTCTTATGATATGGTTTCGTTGGCGGTTTAAGGTACAAATATTCTATCCTCTTTCAGTAAGGGTGTTTTCTCTCTCATGACTTAATCTTGATCTTTGATTCGTTATAAGATTCCCTATGCCATTGTTATGTTCCCTTATGTTGATTCATTCTTTATGATTCATTTGATATGACCTTTGATATGATCCCTCTGATTTATGATTCATCATTGACTCTCATTTGATTATGATTATGCTATGATATGATTTGGATATGCTGCTATGATTCTATGTATGTATGTACGTATGTATGCTTCGTTTCTTCTTATGCCCGAGTTTTCTAACTACTCATGGAGGTACCATGGGCGTGTCATCGAGGCACCGATGGCATGACACTTTCTGTGGAGGTGTGATTGATCCACGGCGTCCCCAATTGATATGATATGATTATGAGCACTTATGATATGATTATGTCGGTTTATGTATGTATGTATGGGGGGCGTATGGATGCATCCTAGCACTTATGTTTATGTATGTATGGTGAATGTGGGTAGGTGCTTCTCTACTCCGTCACGTTTGGGAGCTAGCTACTCCATGTGTTACCGAGAGGTCTCCCCTCTCTGTATCCTTTGATATATGATTATAGATTATGTATGTATGTATGTATGTATGAGACCTATTCGAGTGACTCTGGTAGGTCGGCTCGTGGCTTCCTTTTGTTTCTATGTGTCTATTCGAGTGACTCTGGTAGACACATCTTTGTTCATACGTGCTCTTTATTCTCTTATGATTATGCTTTCGTTGAAATCTCTATGATCCTTCATTTGTTTGACTTATGATATTGTTCGACTGTTCGTTGATCTTTTATGCATTTGACAGATGACATCCCTTTTCAGCAGGAGCTTTTGATTCATTTTCTTATATTTATCTACGTTTTGTTTATTCGTTGTATATATATCTGTTCACTGAGCTTTCGTAGCTCAGCCGCATTTTCTTTTCCTGCGGCAGGTTTTAGGTTGGATGCTGGGTTTGGGTGAAGAGTGCTATAGAGCTTTAGTGGACTACCCCATGGACTAGAAGCCCATTTCATCTGGACTAGTTTCGGACTTGGATTAGTTTAAACTTTGTTTAGTTTGTACTTTCCTTCTTTTATAGTTTTAGTATTCCTTTATACTTTCAGATTTTCTCCATTGTAACCTTTTGTTTTAAGTCTTCCGCTTGCATTGTATGCTTTGTATGCTTTGATATGTCACCATAATGTGGCGCTCCGGACCCATGTCGGGTTGGGGTTCGGGTGACCATTTCACCAAGTTAAAATGTGCTACTGACCAAACCCTTAATATATGACATACTACTATGTTTTAAGAGTGTTCTCATTTTTTTATTTTTATTTTTGATTTTATAAAGGACTTTAACTCGTTCAATTAGACTCGTTACGAACAGTACTAAGTTTTGGACATACTTAGGCATTTTAACTAGCAGATGGTCTAAATCAAAGTTTTATGTTTTGGGCTAGTGGGTGACTCAAGTTAACACTTAAAACTAACTCCCATATCAATTTCAAGTTACCAATTACAAATATGGGTGAGTTATAGTCTAATGATTTCATGTGAACAAATATGGAAAACTGGCAGTTTGACACTTCAACTTAAAATGGTCATGGAGGATTCGTTATTTGGTTCTTCATACAAGGCCAATGGGATTTTGTAGATAAAACATAAATTAGCTTTGAGAGTTGGTTTGACTGAAAAATTATAAAGTATGACCAACTTATGACATGTAGAAGTCGGTCTAATGTTTCTGAGTTTTATGAACAGCTTTGACACCTCACTTTGTGTCGCTTATTTGGATGATCAAATGAAAATATCTTTTCCCCAAGTCATTGTGGTTAGATATCTAACTCGAAATACTTCATTTTAGGCTCAATAATAAGGTTTAAACATTAACTTTTGACCAATTTATTATCCAAACAAGTTGCCACAAAAATCACATCAACAACCTTTTTAGGGTTTTGCCACACTTTTGCATGCAATATCTTTACCCAAACATCCTTAACCAACCAGACAACTCCCAAACTCATTTTTGAGATATCTTAACATCATTTTAGACTTATTATCTCAGTAGCAACTTGACTAAAAATTCCACTTTCTTGTATGAACTTATGAGTGCATAAAATGACTAAACTACGAGTTTTTAGGTGCAAGATAGACACAAAGTCGTCTTGCACCAAGAAAATACCTTTACAACTCGAATTTAAAGTTATGAAGCACCTTGAAACCGAGGTTTAGGAAGTTGTTAATGGGGTTTCTTGGTGTTTAAATGATGGGTTATTGTTATATAGGATGATGGGAGGTATCTAGTGATGTTATTTCTTCAATTTTGATGATTTTCATGGTGTTTTGGTGGTGCTTAGGCTCATGGCCAGGATTAGAAAGAAAAGAGTAAGAGATTTTTGTGTTTAGTATGTCTGGATGTGTGAGAATAAAGAGAAAGTAAGTTAATGGGTATTGAAAAGAGGATGGTGTAAAGTGAGGAGCTTAGGGGATCTATGGGACTTGATTGGGCAATAAGAGGGTGAAAGGTGATTGGTGGAGTTGAGTGGCTATAGGAGGCTGGATTTTTGATGTAAAAAGGGGGGTGTGGGTAGTTTAATTTGTTTTGTGTAACAATTTTGTATAATGTGTTATTTAGTTAGTTGGATGTATTATGTAAAAGAAAGAGTAAATTGCAAAAATCATCCTTGTGGTTTGGCCAAATTGCATGTTTCGTCCTTGTGGTTTAATAAGTGCAAAGATCGTCCTTATTTTGCACTGTTACGTGCACTTTTGGTCCTTCAACAGTGAAATTTGGCAAACCACAAGGACGATTTTTGCAATTTACTCTAAAAGAAATATAAGTGTTTAAAGTATAAGTGTAAGTTAAACTTATACTTTCTTGTGAGAAATGTGTAAGTTAGTTAGACTAACTTTTCCGATGGTAATGTTTATGTATAATGTATATATTAGTTATATAAGTGTCGTATTAAAAGTGTATGCCACAACAAGCGCACTAGAGTCTGAGTTGTGCGCGTTTGGTTATTCAAATTCTGCTTTCCTCTTACTCGAAAAAGTTGAGTCTTTCAATACATGTTCGTAAATGATATTTAAGATGTTACATAAAATCGCAACAAGATTCGGACTTCAAGAGATGACCATAATACCTCCCCCATTTTATAAAATGCCAACTCAAAAACCTTTATTAAAACCGTAACTCAAAGCCGTTAGCCAACTCTAAATATTTTATCAAACAAGGAGATTCATGTTTTTGCAAAATCGTCAGATGAAAACATACAAGTGGCTATAATCTTTACGTATGTATTAGCTAATCACGTAGCGAGTTTACTTTCTTATTAGTCAAACAAATTAAGGTCACTTTGCGTAATTGCATCTTTCTCTTATTGGTTAATTTTTTACTAAACATGCAAGACAATTAATTTAGTTGCATAAAGATGATTAGTTAACATGACTAATTGTAGCTTAACAAAGATTATAACATTTGGATATTGAAATTGAAATTTGAATTTTGAATTTTGAAATAAGAATCTCCTTTGCACTCTTTCTTTGTTATATACTTAAAATGATTTACACTCTTTATTATTTAACCTTGTTCTCCATTCAAAAACACACACTCCTGCATCCATTCCTTGTCCACCACTCAATGAACATAGGCTCCTCTTCCATGGCTTGTTCGCTCCATGAATACAAACTCCCTTACCCATGTCTTGCTCCCCACGTTATGAACACTTTCTTATTTTACTCATCATGTACCCTATTCCAAATAGTTTCCCTCATACACTCATCTTCCCTTGAATCAAGCTACAATCATTATACAACAACTAGCATTTGAATTTGAAATTTGAATTTCAAATTGGGAGTCAAGGCATTGTCATACTTCCATCTTTCTCTTCTCCTTTCTCAAATGGACAAAAGCACTAAACCACTATACAACAATTTTCTAACCCTACTAAACATAAGCTAACCATGACTAATGAATTGGTTTAACCTACCCTACTTTGGGCTTTGAAATGAACTTGGGAAGGCACATGGGGGTTAACAAGAGCCAACGACTAGTTATAGACAAGGGACAAGATGGTCACTGGCGCGTCAAAGACTGTTTGTCTATAGATAAACCCCTATTGTCTTGTGATTTCCTCACCTCTTGTCAAACATTTCTAGCCCTCTATTTTCTTTTCTCTAATCCTTCCAAGTTTTTTCAATCTTCTAGTATCTTAACATCTTTCTATCGACACATTGAAAGCAAGCTTCTTCACAAGAGAAGAACCACAAGAAATCTACTCTTGTGTGTTGTGTCGAGAGTCTTCTTCTACTCTCTTATTTAGGTTGTGTTTTAGCAAATACTATAACTCTCACTCATTTGTAAAGTCTTATCCGTGTGTGGATAAGCAAGGGTGTAAAAAAGCCTTGATCCGGTGAATGTCAAGTTGGGGTTTGATGCTTCTGTGGTAGATGCTTACTTCCTTGGTGGAAGTCTTTGTGGTCTTAATGATAGGAAGAATTGCGAGATCTTTGTGGGTGGTTCAAGGAACGGAACTCCGTTGAGTGCTAGCTCTTTTTTAGTGAGCACCGATGTAAGTGCATATCAGTGGGCTAAGGTTGTACGGTTTATCACCACAAGGATTTGGTACTAGTGAATAGCATTGGTGTCGCATATTCTAAACCGGACGTACAAATGATCTAAATCCCTCATCCTAAACCAGTATAAAGCATTGTGTTTGTCTCTCTTCCCTTAATCTCATTACCTATGGTTTATATTTGTCACACCCTACCTTAGGCAGAAACACGAGGCGTGATGAAGATGATCGTCAAAACACGTTGATATAAAATGATAGAGAATAAAATGAAAAAGCAATACAAAATGTCACGACGACTCCCGACACAAGCGGAGACTTGTATCATGGTTAATCGCTACCACGACAAACATAGTCATAAATGTCACATAAGAAATTCCCATAACTCAAGACAAATACAATGCAACATGTTTCCAAATGCACCATAGAAATCTTCTAATGTGGTTTGCTCGAAGGAAAAGTCCCATGAGTGTTTTGTCTTAGGTCTCAATAAGGCCAAGTAGGAAGCTCTATCCTCCTTAAGCGTTGCTATAGTTATAAGTTATAACCTGAAAATGAATACTCGAAAATGTCAACATAAAGTGTGTGTGTGTGTGTGTGTGTGTGTGTGTGTGTGTGTGTGAGCACTTAATGAATTCACACAATCGCAACAACTGAACCTTATGACACGAACCACATAGTAAGAATACACATAATAATAATCCACACAGTAAGAATCCATACAGTAAATGGTCACACAACGAGACCCGAGGGCAGGTCGCTTCTTCCCAAACAGTATTGGGCGTCACTTCCTACATTGTACCATTTATCCATGGTCCATAGCAACACAATAAGGTTCCACACAGTAAGACCAAAGGCTAGGGCGTTACTTCCCAAACATTAATGGGTGTTACTTTCTGAATTGTATTGTTTACCCATGGTTTATGACTATACAATAATGTTCACATATAGCAATACAAACGTACATCTTATCCAAAATATGAAAACAATGTATCACAACATAAAAGTATACAAAATAGTATTTGAGTATCATTTTTCCCCGAGAAATACAAAAACAAAAAGGGACCGTGAAAACTCACCTTAAAAAGGCGAGGATAACGAGTGCAAGAACTGCTCAACAAATCGACAACTAGGAACCCAATGGACGAGTACTTCTATTCACGACCTAAAGTAAGTAAATAACAAGTCCCATTATTATTTAACACATTTACATTTTAGACAAGAATCACGAATCTATCCCGATTTTAATGCCACTCCGGGTGAGCATTTCACCAAGTTAAAATGTGCTACTAACCAAACCCTTAATATATGACATATTACTATGTTTTAAAAGTGTTCTCATTTTTTTGATTTTATAAAGGACTTTAACTCGTTCAATTAGACTCGTTACGAATAGTACTAAGTTTTGGACATACTTAGGCATTTTAACTAGCAGATTGTCTAAATCAAAGTTTTATGTTTTGGGCTAGTGGGTGACTCAAGTTAACACTTAAAACTAACTCCCATATCAATTTTAAGTTACCAATTACAAATATGGGTGAGTTATAGTCTAATGATTTCATGTGAACAAATATGGAAAACTGGCAGTTTGACACTTCAACTTAAAATGGTCATGGAGGATTCGTTATTTCGTTTCTTCACACAAGGCCAATGGGATCTTGTAGATAAAACATAAAATTAGCTTTGAGAGTTGGTTTTACTGAAAAATCATAAAGTATGACCAACTTATGACATGTGGAAGTCGGTCTAATGTTTCTGAGTTTTATGAACAACTTTGACACCTCACTTTGTGTCGGTTATTTGGATGATCAAATAAAAATATCTTTTCCCCAAGTCATTGTGGTTAGATAGCTAACTCGAAATACTTCATTTTAGGCTCAATAATAAGGTTTAGATATTAACTTTTGACCAATTTATTATCCAAACAAGTTGCTACAAAAATCGCATCAACAAGCTTTTTAGGGTTTTGCCACACTTTTGCATGCAATATCTTTACCTAAACATCCCTAACCAACCAGACAACTCCCAAACTCATTTTTGAGATATCTTAACATCATTTTAGACTTATTATCTCAGTAGCAACTTGACTAAAAATCCCACTTTCTTGTATGAACTTATGAGTGCATAAAATGACTAAACTACGAGTTTTTAGGTGCAAGATGGACACAAAGTCGTCTTGCACCAAGAAAATACCTTTACAACTCGAATTTAAAGTTATGAAGCACCTTGAAACCGGGGTTTAGGAAGTTGTTAATGGGATTTCTTGGTGGTTAAATGATGGGTGGTTGTTATATAGGATGATGGGAGGTATCTAGTGATGTTATTTCTTTAATTTTGATGATTTTCATAGTGTTTTGGTGGTGCTTAGGCTCATGGCCAGGATTAGAAAGAAAAGAGTAAGAGATTTTTGTGTTTTGTATGTCTGTATGTGTGAGAATAAAGAGAAAGTAAGTTAATGGGTATTGAAAAGAGGGTGGTGTAAAGTGAGGAGCTTAGGGGATCCATGGGACTTGATTGGGCAATAAGAGGGTGAAAGGTGATTGGTGGGGTTGAGTGGCTATAGGAGGCTGGATTTTTGATGTAAAAAGGGGGGTGTGGGTAGTTTAATTTGTTTTGTGTAACAATTTTTGTATAATGTGTTATTTAGTTAGTTGGATGTATTATGTAAAAGAAAGAGTAAATTGCAAAAATTATCCTTGTGGTTTAGCCAAATTGCACGTTTCGTCCTTGTGGTTCAATAAGTGCAAAGATCGTCCTTATTTTGCACTGTTACGTGAATTTTTGGTCCTTCAACAGTGAAATTTGGCAAACCACAAGGATGATTTTTGCAATGATGGAGGACCAAAAGTGCATGTAACAATACAAAATCAGGACGATCTTTACACTTAATGAACCACAAGGACGAAACGTGCAATTTGGCCAAACCACAAGGACGATTTTTGCAATTTACTCTAAAAGAAATGTAAGTGTTTAAAGTATAAGTGTAAGTATAACTTATACTTTCTTGTGAGAAATGTGTAAGTTAGTTAGACTAACTTTTCCGAGGGTAATGTTTATGTATAATGTATATATTAGTTATATAAGTATCGTATTAAAAGTGTAGATGTCAAAACGTAAAAGGTTAAACGCGAATGTGAATTTGAATTGTTGGGTGAACATTAAAAGTTGGGAAATGTGAAATGCGAAATGATACAAGTTTACCCATGTGAATGACTCAAATATTTAAAATGACATGAGCATATCGTGACGTTTAAATGACCTTTAAGTGAATCGTAGTTCGTAGACACGCTCGTAAGAGAATGGCTCCTAGCAAAATGAACATGTAGCACAAAATGATCACACAGGTATAATACTAACTCAACAATCATTAAAAGTAGTCAAAAAGGTGTCGTAAATGCTGTCGGTCACTAACCCGAGCTAGACTGTTGTCACAATATTGTTTAGTTGCTCACACCCTCATATGCGAACTTGAGACTTAACTTACTTAAACCTAGAATAAGTCAAAAAGAACTTATTCACCCACCTCTACGGTTCTACAAAAATATTAATCGACATTAACACATAATGAAAAAAATTTATGTAAATATTCACGTGTTCATGGGTATTATAACTATATAAGTATAAAAAAGTTTACGTAACTTTATAGAAATAACAATCTCGTGTATGCACAAGGTTAAAAACTAGTCACATATACAATCTAATTTAAATTTGATATCTCAAAATTCTTCCTTTTTTTTCATGTCAAAACTCTATTTCAAGCATGCACTTTTACCGGATGTTTTTCTAGTAGCAGTATTATTATTCTCAAATAGGAGTGTGACTGTTTAAGTCATACTTTCTCTTTACTCTGCTTTAACGAGATTGAGTATGTTGGTTTTGTAAGAGTTAAACCCGGCCAAAATATACAAGGCATCCGACATCTTTTGGTTTTAATTAATTTACACATCACAAGTTAAGTTGAAACAACTAAACTAGCCATGATCATATTTTTTTCTAGTCAACTAAAATTTGTATAAAAAATTGAAGTCATTGGATGATATTGATCTTGTTTACCTTATTTTAAACTCCAAATCGAGTTTATAAATCAACTAATGTGAACACGGGGACGAAGTTGTTGAGACTTGAGAGTAACTCTATTTCATAACTTTCATATATTTATAGATAAAATCATTCTATCTACACACATCAAACAAAGTATATACATGTCGACATCTTAGAGTATCCTTCGTGTGTAGTAATGACTATACATGGTATCCTATTAATAGAATTCATGTCAATATCTTTAATATCTTTCATATAAATTCATACGTATCCTCTGAATTAGTCTCAATCTTCTCATATATGGAAAATGGAAAATTCCATTTCTGCCCTCATAAAAGGGAAATTAAAGTGTACTATTAATAGTGGAAATATTGTGTATCATACTAGTTATAATACCCGTGCACGCACGGGGCTTTTTCAGAAAAATTTAATTATATAGTATTATCGTTTAAAAACAGAAAATTTTATGTATATTTTTAAAATTCGAGCATCAACATGTGCGAAAGTAAGAAAAATAGTTAGCAGAAATTGTAAATATAACCATGGCATCGACCTTATATTGGATTCTTGAGCGTGTCTCCTTATAATTTTATTGGGCCAAAAGTTCTTTGATCACATGGGTTTACACATAAATTAATTTTTTGTTTACTATATAGATATATAAGAATTTACCCGTGAAAATTATATATAAGTACAACTAATAAGTATGCATGAGTTTTTCATTATGTATTAGTATCAATTAATATTTTGTAAAAATTTTATTTGATGAAAGATTAAACTTTGTTTAGCTGACATAGATGTTAATGTTGAGGTTGATGTTGTTGTTTTATTTTAACTATTGATATCATGTTGTACAAAATGTGCGAGTTTAGTAGCACATAATGAGCGTTGATGAAATTTTTTAAAAATGTTTTTCCGAATATCCGTATATAAACTTTAATAATAATTAGATGAGAAGTTATAAGTACAATCGCGTATATTTATTTTCACAGTAACTCGTACTTACCGTTTGATATTTATGTTATCGTTAATAATAATTTAACTGTATTTAATATTCAAACCAGTGTACGTATAGATTAAACTTTTAAATAGGATAACATGATTTCTTATTTATATTTAGCGTACATAGTAAAAAGATATTTTAATAGATGAAAGTTTAAAACTAATATTTATTTTAAAAGTATTTAACGTATATTAAAATAATTCGTATATTTATAAAATTTTGTAAGTTTAACAGATGGAAGTCTCAAACCAATACTAATACTGATATAATTGTAAAGGAAGTTCATATATAAAGTGTAGGGGGTATAAAGTGTAAGGGGTTATTTGTTTATTATCTAAAGTTATAAAAAAACATGGAGATTTATAATTTTACACTTAACTCCTTATAATATATTTAAAATTCAACCACTAATGTTTTATTAATTAACTCCTTTTTTTTAAAGTTTTTATTTTCATAAATTTGACACCTATATTTTTATGTGTTGTTTTTCCTCAATCAAATTCTCCACCAAATTTAATAAAGTTTGACCAAATCAATTCAATTTTGACTTTTTATTGGCCAATCATATTACTTGATTTCGCCTATGTGTCAAAATCGAGCATTCCTATTAGTCCAATTTTTTTTCCACTAAGATTGTTTTGTCAAAAAAACTCCGAAATGATGTAATTCTTTTATTATATAAAAGATTATTATCACGATTTGAAGAATTGGATGTACTATTTGTTATAGTCAATAAGTTTTTGATAAAATATCAGTATCATAAAAACAAGCTAACATAATACTCCGTAACAATTTATAGCTACTTTAGTATCAAAAATTTTATCATTTTATACTCCCTTGGTCCCTTCGATAACAAATGTCCACATTTAAAATACACATGATGTTACCCAATTTCATTTACTACACTCTTCATCGAATAAAATATCATATTTACCCATTAATTTATATTTTCGTTAGTTGAAACTCAAAATAGGCACTTATTTTGACATATTTCATAATAGCATCGTAAACATTAATATGAAACGAAGGGAGTAACAACAAAGAACTAAAATTCATCAACTAATTGTTTGTGTTGTCTTATGGTTGAACCTTAAACTTTATTTTCAATCTAAATTACTATTTTTTTCAAAAATCATCTAACATAGTTGATGTACTCATTCGACTTCTTAGACATTACAAATGATATCAGAACTCAAGCTTCCATAAGTGCGATATGCACACGTCACACGGCTAGTACATCTCCGAAGTATAAACCTCCAAAAGTATATATTTTTTTTCTTTAGAACGACAACTATTATCTCACACAATATATCTCACACATCTAAAGCTGGATTTAAATTCACAATCGTTTAATTGGAAAGCTTCTTATACAACATGAGGTACCATTGAAACACAAACCCTATAGTCTCTAAAAGTATTTTTAGTTTAACAAGTATGCTCAATTTTTTTCAAAATAACTATAACAACTCGTCCCACATTATTTTACTAGTACTTACTTTTTTTACACCCAATAAGGTACACAATTTGTAATTAATTAGTCACTCAACAAAATAAATTCTCATGTAACTCTCTCTACTCAACAAATGAGATCCTCCAAATTCGAACCATCTTTTGATATGAACCGTTAGATCAAATCAACGAGGTTTTCTCACATGGTTACACGTGTCATTCTCAACCCTCTTATTTAGTACTTTGCTTCCATGCATGAAACTCCCTTCGACTACAACTCATGTTTTTTAATGAGAGAGAAAATAAAACCAAACACAACAACACATACATATGAAAATGAAACAGTCATGAAGTCCGTTTTATGTATATCTCATTGCTTCAAAGCTTGATCTTTTTTTTCTATAATTTTTAGTTTTAAGTTATGGGTATTCATTATTTGGTACTAATAGCAGCAAAGATGTGTGCTTTTTGTGTTTTTATGTGTTAGATTTGTTAAAGATTTGATCTTTTTTAGTTGATCTTGAACTTCCCCCAATTTTTATAAAAAAAAAGTTTGATCTTGACATGATTTGCTTTGAAAAGATCAAAATCCCATAATTTTATAGTAGTAACCTTTTTGGAGTAATCTTTTTTATTGGGTTATTCTTGTTGGGATTTGAGCCTTAAAGATATTGGTTCAGAAAGCAGTCAATTAGCAAATGCAGTAAGTTAAACTTGTTACTTTTGGAATTTACTTTTGTGGGTATATTTATTTTTGGATTAGTTCAATTGGGTATTTATCAAAATTTTGATTTTGGTATTAAAAAGTTATAAAAGATGGATGTTGTTGATCATGATGAAATGAGATTTGTGTGTAAGCTGTGTGATAAAAGATGCCCAAGTGGGAAATCATTAGGTGGGCATATGAGGTCTCATGTATTTGCTGCAGCAGCTAATGCTAATGGTAATACTAATGCTAATTTAGTTGAATCAGCTGATAAGTATGAGCCAATGAAAAAGGTTTCGACTTTGATCATTAACGGAAACGAAAATTCGACTTATGGGCTAAGGGAGAATCCTAAAAAGAGTTGGAAGTCAGTTGGTTTAGGTTCGTCGAATTCGACTTTAGCATTTCAAAATGAGCAAGTTTGCAAACAATGTGGAAAAGGTTTTCAGTCTCTAAAAGCATTATGTGGTCATATGGCTTTTCATTCTGATAAAGATAGGGGTTTGAAGAACTATGATTATTCATGGACTAGTGAGAAACTTGATTATGAAGATAAGTTTGTTGAAGATACTCATTCGGATACTGAAGAAAACGAGATGCAGGAAAAGATTTGTGTGACGAGATCCAAAACAAAGAGGTACAAGAAAATCATAATTAAACCACCTTCTTACTGTTTAACCAATGCCAGTACTAGTAATAATAATAGCAATTACAATTATGGATCATCCTCTGTTTCTGAAATTGATGAGTTTGACCAAGAAGATGTAGCAATGTGGTTGATTAAGTTATCTAAGGATTCCAGCAATTGGGGTGGTGTTAATTCAGTAGCCGAATCATCAGAGAGTGATTCGGTTGATCTAGAGACTAAATTGTCTCGTAAGGAATGGAATATGGTAAAAAATGAGACTGAAAGTGTCCTGTGTGAAAATTCGAATGGAATCAAGAAAGTGGAATCTGATATTTCGGTTGATGAGCTTCTTAAGAATGGTGATCAACACAAGAATAAGTCAAAAGAGGTTATTGGCTTCAACTACAGAGACTTAAGTTATGAGGAAAAGCAAGAAATTCGAAGGAATTTGTTTAGGGAATTCGGGTATGATGAATTTTTAAAGAAAAGAATTCGAGATGAAGATGATTATTCGTATAAGAAAAGAAACAAATATGAATGTATGAACTGTAACAAGGTTTTTAGTTCTTTTCAAGGGCTTGGTGGACACAGACCATGTCACAGAAAGAACATTGCAGAGGGCGAATTTGCTCGTAATCAAAAGGCTAAATTTGAGAAGAAAACGAAGTCGAAAAAGAACAAGGAACATGAATGCCCAATTTGTTTTAGGTTGTTCAAGTCAGGGCAAGCTTTGGGGGGTCACAAACGATCTCATTTCCTCAATAGTTCTGGAGATAGGTACCGTTATATGGCAGCAATGGAAGACGAGGGTCCAACTTATACTGATATGATAGATCTTAATCTCCCTGCTCCCGAAGAGGACTAGGCTCAGAAACCGCACAATTTGGGTTCGTTTTTGCTTGTTTATCAGAGGCCATTATCTTCCTGTTTAGATGTTTTTCACTTTCGAACAATTTTTCAGATTCATCCATTCTAGAATTTATGCCCAAATTTTCATAAAGATTAAAGTTATATTCCCAGTTTTGTTTCAGATCTTGTGATGCTTCTTATCATCAAGTCATCCATTTCTTGATTTTTATGCCAATTTTTCAAGAAAGTTCAGAGTAAACTTTCCACTTTTATGATGCTTTTGCTTCACTGTTGATATGTTATACTTTTTGCCCAATTCATTATAATCCTGAATTTATGCATATACTTTAAGGAAATGTAAAAAGTTATCTGATGTTTTCTGTTCACTGTTGCTATGGTTTACTTGTTGCTATTGGAATTTGGTAGTATCTGTTTAAGTGGGAAGTGCTATGAATAATGTGGAATTGCTTTATTAAAATGCACCATGATTCCATGTTTTAGTGTACATTCTGTGTGTCTTTATATGGTGGTTGTGTGTATGTGTGTGGTAGGCAGCCAAAGGAAGGACTTTCTTGAAGTTGTTTTGGAATATATCAACCAAATGGGGCCTACAGAATTACTATACCTTCCATAACTAGAAAATGATCTGTGATAATGTGAATATTGTTTTGTTTGCTTTGCTTTGAGTGTAATGGTCTATAAAGTAAAGGATCCATTCGAGTTTTTTTCCTTTGGATCCCCCTAACTCGCAAAATGATTAGCTCTGAATAGAAAACGCAGTGTGATTTAAGGGTTTAATTTAATCTCAGACATGTGGTATAGTGTCATTAGAGAGGTTTACGACTAGAGAAGCCTTCCTAAGGTTTACGACTAGGGAAGCCTTCCTAACTAGTAATGT
Source organism: Artemisia annua (assembly GCA_014162995.1). Taxonomy (NCBI): domain Eukaryota; kingdom Viridiplantae; phylum Streptophyta; class Magnoliopsida; order Asterales; family Asteraceae; genus Artemisia; species Artemisia annua. The sequence goes on along the minus strand of LBNU01025091.1, from coordinate 49,752 downwards.
AATATGAGAATATCATCTGTTATTATTCTCGGAAAAAAAATATTATCATATACAAATCATTCTTATGCGAGGGGTCATGCTAAACTGCCCTAACTAAAAGGTACTCTTTTAATTGGTTGTTTGCAAAATGTATCAATACTTCAGCATGAAGTGCAAATTGTTATGCAGGACGGGTCCACCCCGAGGGTCCTTAGACCTTGACTTTTAAACCTTTAGCTTTTCTTGCATTACAATAGAAGTTTGTGAGTGAGTTAGGGGTTAAGAAATGGAAATGACATACAAATTTACAAACAAAATGATTACCTGTTAAGAAATTGTACTCATAAAACTTGAATGCACTTTTGATCATTTTTACTCTCCCACCAAACCTTTTGCATTATGCTTTTTTACTCCAATTTCTTGTCTATTGATCTTTTTTGCCATTCACCATTCTTTTTAGTACTGATGCTTGCTTAATCATTACGTAGTGTTTTTTTCGAAATCTTAAGCCGACAACTACTATAGAAATATTGTTTTAGTTGATCATAAAATATCTAAGATCCAGTCTTTACAATAATGTCTATGAAATGTTATTCTTCCAGTTAACATAATTAAACTATGACTTTACCGAGCTAACTGATTGGTTTAAGTTATTTGAACTAATTTGAGCAGTCCTTTCGTGCATTGGTTATTGGTGGTAATGTGGTATGCTTTTGATATGTGGTAACTCTAGAATCCGAGATCATTTCATATGCCTACTTGCAGATTACCAAAGATGTTCGTATAATGCTATATGTTTTGTAAGTACAATTTAAGATGGCCATATTTTATAAGCTTGCAAAATTAGAAAAGCATGCTTATTACTGCAGTTTATACCTAAAATTTTACTTTTAGATATTCGAGTCCTTGGCTGCAGTTTGTCTGTACCATGGATATTTTCTCCTGAACTATTTATTAGGGAGTAAATGCTTTACATGTCCTTATGGCTACAGTCGTTTGTGTAATCTACAAAATATTTGAGAGTAAGAAAACATGGCTCCAAATATATCAAACTGTTAGTCCAGCTTATAGGAATGGAATAGAAACATAGTTTCTATATTTTTATATATATTCCTGATGTAAATGTAGTTTGACAAGCCTTTAAAAATGATAGAGATTTACACTATGTGAATGCATAACAAAGACTTTATACCACCGCTCTTCTCCGATGAAGCTCACATGTAAGAACACCTACACGACAATCTACTTACCAAAATCCTACTGAAATACAATGTGATGGTGAAATTCCAACATGTGTTTCAAGGTTAATAAATGTGTCGCTTGATTTCTTCTTCATCCCTTAATACAATACAAGAGATGGAATGTCCCTTATCACGTCCTTTTATCTGAAATGAAAAAAATTATCCTGTTTATAATTTTATACTCAAACTTTTGAATTCTCTATTAAATAACTTTGTGAGATGGGCTATGGCCTGTTAATCTATTAGATTATCTATAAGATAATGCATTCATGTTAATCATTGTAAATGAAGTTGATGTTTTTCTTTTCTGTAGTGGCCAATAAGTATGTGAGAGTTAGTGGTGCAATACTCTCTGAAACTCGGATGTTGCTTATCTAGAAATGTGTTTAATTTGAGCCAGCGAATTCACGAGCTTCATTGGCTTGAAGTTCGGCTTGTGGCGTATGTTCGACTATGGCTAGCTGGTTTATTAAATTTGAACAGCCCCACCCTGAGCTTAATTTGCTGATGAAAAGATTTGTCTACTCCTATAAGCTGGATCATAAAGAATTGTATAAGCTCATAAATGTTTAAGTGCCATACCACTAAACCAGTGATTAGTAGGGCAATGGGTTTATCGCCAGAGAAAAATGGGCCTTAAATACATATTAGGTTAGTTTATGTATTGTAATAACTTTGGGCCCAATAGGGCAATATAGCTGGTCAATTATAAATCTATAAATATAATAATACAATTCATATCCGTTTTTGGTGCTAAAATACGTCTAAAATCAACGATCAGCCCAAAGGTTTATTTACACATAGGCTATGTTTGGCAACAAGTAGCAGTAACAATAAGCAGTAAATAGTAGCAGTAGCAGTTAGCAGTAAGCAGTAGTTGTTTGTTTTTAAAACGTGTTTGGTAACGTAGCTGTAACTAAATTATAAAGTGTAAAAACAAACAAATTCTTACCGCTTGTCGCTTACCGCTTCTTCAAGAAGCATTTAAGATTGGAGCAGTTGGCCATGTTTTAAACGCTTGTTGAGGTGTTGCCAAACAAGCAAATGCTTACCGCTTGTCGCTTATCGCTCCTAAACGCTCCAAAACGCTTGTTGCCAAACACAGCCATGTTTGAATGTTTTTAAAATAATGTGTTTGTCAAATGAAAAGTAGCTACAAAAAAGGTCCGTGCATGTATCGGGTTTACACACAAATCCAATTTATTTTAAAATTTTAGTTTAATATATAAAAACATATAAAAATTTGGTGGTGTTAAATGTTTTATAAATGTGATATAACACGCTGTAGGTTCAGACTATAAATACAACTAATAATTATATTTTAACTAAATTTGTTTGGTGCAAACTTATAAGCCGTGCTTTCATTTGATATATAATCTCGTGTATTTACAAACTTATTTATATTACAATTAAATTAATTTAGTGTTATCCTTATTCTAGTTTTTGACTCGTGGTTATTAAACACGGATGAGGTTCAAATAATAGCTATAACTTAATTGGCATTATGATTCACAAAAGTGACTTAAGTTAATTGTGTGAGGTTTTTCTCGCATACCGAGAACTTTATTAAAAGTGTCATACCAAGAACTAGGGGTGAGCAGAAAAACCGAAATCAAATTGAAAATCGAAAAAAACCGAACCGAAATAACTGACTGAAACTAAAAGCCGATGGTTCGGTTTTTACATTTATCAAAAGCCGAAAATTCGGTTCGGTTTTTGTCCAAAAACCAAACCGAACCGGTTTTATTATATAATAATATATAATTAATATAATATAAATAAATGACTAAATTAATCATCATGGGGCTTGTGGTCTAGTGGTAAAGGCTTAAGTAGTTAAGCGAGCCCAAGTGAGAGTAGTACCGGTTTGGGTGACCGACCGGGAAGTTTTCACTTGGGAACCACAAGCTCTAATGATATCAGGCAAATCGGGAATAGGAGTGGGGTTATCCCCTAAGGAGAGGCTCGCGGTTGGTATCTCTGCCCGAGGATGCGACACTAACTCAAGCCAACAACTAACAACTAACAACTAACCCGCCGTTAAAAAAAAAATGACTAAATTAATCAATTTTATAAATTCATATTTATTTTGTGGGTTGATTTATAATATATTTATCTTAACGTTTATATGCGTGTTTGTCATGTACGTGTGTTTACTTAATAATATATCAATCCATATGTGATAATTATTATACTATGTGTATATTCAGTTGCATGTGTGTGTATCTCATCTATATGCGTATAATTGTAGAAATATGGGATAAACATTATTACGCTTAGATTTACAAAAAAGTAAAGAAAAATAACCAATTTTCTACGTAAAACAAGTTTGTTGGTATACATTTTCCACAACAAAATATAAACGGCAAAAAATCAAAATAACCGAAAAACCGAATCGAAACCGATAATAAATCGAAAAAACCAAACCACCAAAAACCGAATATTTCGGTTCGGTTTCGGTTTATGCCAAAAACCGACCCAAACCGAACCATGCTCGCCCCTATCAAGAACTTTCATTTTGTGTTGAGCCAAGAACTTTTGAAAGTGTTGGACCGAAAACTTTCCAAGTTTCGAATACCGAGAACTTTTGGTCAACATCATGGTCAAACCAAAAATTTTGGTTTTCATAGACTTAGATATTTTCAAAAAGTCAAACCGAGAACTTTATGGTCAACATCAAAAATTCTAAAAGTAAAGGGAACCAAGAACTTTCTTATCAAAAGTATGGTCAACGGACCGGGAATTTTTTGTTTCATACTTAACTGAAAACTTTTTGGTCAAACCGAGAACCCGTCTGGTCACTCAAAATCTCCACTTTCACCGCGTGGGGAAGATTACAGCAGTGCTCTTCGCGATACTAGAAACTAAACTTGAAACATTCTTGAACCCATCCAATGCATCCATGATCATAATTGCAGAAGTAACAACACCTCGAGCAAATAAAAATAAATCATCTACAAACAAAGGTTAATAATCTTTTGCTTATCACAATGGCGGTGACATTGAAAACGATCTGTGTTAGATGCTCTCCGCTGCAATATAAGTGTTAGAACTTCCATAACCAAGGTATATAACATGGATGCATCACTTGAAATCCACAACATGAACCTTTAGGTGCAATACTTGGGCACCAAACATGAGCTTTGGGATAACATGAACTATAGGGTGCTACATTTGGGTAAATATAACCGTATGAGTTAACATGAACTTTAAATATACATGACCTTATGGGTCAACATGAACTATGAAATTTTGGGTAAATATGATCTTATAGGTCAACATGAGCTTATGGTACGAATGTTTAAACACCCAACACCTTTATTATACTAGTAATTTGTTACTTACCTTTGCATAGACTTAGTGGTTTTTTCGAAAATGAATGACTAACTCCTTGCACCTATAACCAGAACATATACATGTATGATCATTCACAATATAAATTCATCACTTCTAAATCTTGTGTTTGAAATAGCTACCAAGAAAGGGGTGTTTGGCAAGATATTTTGCTTACTAACCAAAATTCATCTTTTATGAAATATTCATATGATATATCTTTTAAATCATAACTTCAAACATTTTAATTACATACATGATAATTTCTAACATATATATGATCTTTTTGTAAATTCTCTTTATCATCTAAATTCATAATTCTATTTAAACTTGATAATGAACCAAACCCACTTCTCCCTATAATCATTAAAACATCATCTTATCGTCATATTGACTTGCAAGTGATCATTTTCCAAAAACCCCAAAACTATGAAATTTCATAACATAACATATAGACCAGAAATTCTTATTAAGCTTACTTTGATATGATGTTATTCACTACCAATTTACAAGTCTGCAACCTAGGCTTATCCTTGCTTCACTAGGAGAAATTGAAGGACACACACAACTTCACCTAAACACACACTAAACACGTGTGAAATGGGGAAGAGTTACTTCATTGGAAGGTTATCTAGCATACAAAGGGGTAATTTTGACTTTTCATATAAATTTTCTCACTTGGCATAGTTAGTACTCGTTAGACAATCCATTGTGTGAAATGTCATTTTCGTTAAGTCTTGCTCCCTCCTTTCCAAAAAATAGGTCAATTTTGACATTTTGAATCCAACTTTGACTTTAAATATTTTTGTTTGTATTATGTAATACTTGATACAAAATGTCTAAATGGATTGGATTTCATGTGTATTTTCATTGAGTATAATTTTCATCAAGTATTATATAATACAAACAAAAATATTTAAAGTCAAAGTTAGATCCAAAAAGTCAAAGGGGACTTATATTTTGGGACGAATGGAGTATTTCATTTAAGGTTCTTCTAGCTAAGGATAACATGAAAATTATATCAGAGAATAAACTTTCAACCATATAATATATTCGTAAATATTATCATAAAAATCGAGATGTTACAAGAATACTGATGGTGGAGGTAGCAAGTGATGGTGGAGGTAGCGAATGATGATGGTTACAAATCAGCCACCATAAATTTTGTGATGGTTGGGAGTGATTTTATGGTGATAGGTATAAGTATTTTGTGTAGGTTTAGGTATTTTATGATAGTTGTAAGTGATTTTATGGTGAGTTGTTTAGTTAGTGAGAAGAAGAAGGTAATGATGGATATTGGAAGTGATGAGAAAAAGAAGATGAAATGATAAAAGGGTGTTTGAGAGTAATTTTATCAAGATAAGTGTTTGACTTTTAATAGATAACAAAAATAACGGAGAAAAAATTACATCGTTAGTTCCTAGAGATGTATTGTATTTAACTTTTACTATTAGAGAGATGATTAGTGTCAAAAAAATTTCTGACAAAAATGTTTAATGTGAAAACTGACAAACCACTAAAATGTATTTTGCAGTTTACATTTTCTTTATTCTTTCTTTAAAAATGAACTTCCATAAAAAAAACATATCACAACGTAAGTTATATTAGTGCCACATTTTACTTTTAAACCAATATATATCACCTAATACATATATTAACAAATAACAACATATCAAAATTGTACTTGTAATAACTTGCATAATATATTAACATTCACAAGTTAACAATTTGCAGTTGTCACACCATATACAATAAGTTCTAAATCATCCAACACCAAAATACTACATAACTTGAACAACATAGGTAGGAAAAACGGTAATTATCAAAAAAAAAAAATGTAACTAAATTGCTACGTTTTCGATTGTTATTTGGCTAATTTATTGTTCCTATTATATACTTAAAATTTTGAATTTTTAACATTTTTGTGTATTTTGTGACTATTTTACCATTACATTTTTAGCCACCTTATTAACATTAAAGGGTAAAATGGTCATAGTACAGACATAAAATATATACAATGGTCAAAATTTATAAATTTAAATACATAAAAGTAAAATTAAAAGTTAGCTACATATCACTCGGAAGGAAAAAAAAGGAAAAAAAGAAAAAGAAAAGACAAATGGGTTACATTTTCAAGTAAGTGTCCCACCAACATATTAACGATAAGAAGTTATACATCATATCATCCAAGCATTTCACCATTGGCGTATGTATGTGCAAGCAGATCATTATCCACACAATACAAATGAGAAATATACCCCAACATTTGTATTTGATTGATTGTGTCCATTTTTAATATGAAAGATACCAAGATCAAAACGAAAACTTAAAAAGTATTGCTAAACATTTATATGCAAAATTTATACTACAATAATGTTACATATACACAATATTTTAAGACTATATATAATGATCAATAGGAAGCATATGTAATCTTTAGCTTCAATGATCTAAAAAGTGGAAAGTAGAATAAAAGAGAGGGTTAGCCACTTGATTTAAAGATTTGAATGAATAAATAATTCAGTTGACCAAACTTTTGTTGATGCATCTAGACCATCTACCATTAAAAGGTTGCACATTTTAATACCTGGAAATTAATCAGGAGTGTCTTGGTGGATGATGACTTGGTGCAAACTCAGTCTCCCATCTGATATTGTAACACAAACAAAAATAAACTTTTACTAATTAAATTGCAGTCTTTGTGTCAACTTCTGAGCCATATGTATGTCACATATTAAATAGTGGTACCAAACAATGCAACATATATGCAAGTTACCAATACCGTATTGTGTTTGATATCTTGATCAAGAAAATGATTGACTTTGGTTCTTTGAAGCTACAAGACATTCTTATAAAGTGTTTAATCTTAAAAATAAGTTTTCACATCAAAATTCTTTAAAACTACAACATATTCTTATAAGAGTAAATGTATAAAATGATTAATCATACATTTACACTTCGGTTCGGTCGTAGATCATCTACATCCTAACATATCGAGAATCATATAGAACCAAGACTAGTAAGCTTTTTCTGTCCTAACCCATCAGAACCGAGTCTTCCATTTTTCAACTAGCGGCGATCCAAGTATAATGCAAGTTGTTTTGATTACTTGTAAGACGAAGATATTTACTATATTGATGAAAGCGTAAGATCATGGTACATCATCAAATAATACATGTTACACTTGTCTCATTTTACACTACTTAGAAGATGATAACTTGTAAGAACACCCGTAATAGGGGCAAGACGACCGAGTCTTGGCACCCAAGACGCATCGAGCCCCTATTAAGGTGACCCCTGCAGACGCGTCGTCTAAGGAAAAAAGTGAGGCATCGACCGAAGTGTGGGTAGGCGTAAAAAAATAATAATAATAATAAAAAAAAAAATGTAGTTTGCAAAACTAACTGCTGGGCACTATAATAATAATAATAATAATAATAATAATAATAATAATAATAATAATAATAATAATAATAATAATAATAATTAATAGATAAATCTTTTAAAATTTATATTAATTTTATCATTATAAATATCTCAATATTCTTTCATTTTCATTCACACTTTCAAACGCATTCTTTCTTATACACTTTGCCCATCTCATCTTAAACAAATGGATTTATATATATATACACATCCTCGGATGAAGAATAAGAAGTTAATAATATGAAGCTAGAGTTTTTAAAAGAGGCGACGACATAATATATGAATTATCAAGCTTCCACATCTAGAATCCCAAAACCCCCACGGAACACGATAGCTAACGATCGTTACCGTATCCATGATCGTCTAGTGGCCTCTTACTTCTCTGTCAACTTAATGTATGATGAAAATTATTCCGTAAGCGGTTCCGAATGAGCCGATCATTATTCACATGCATTGTTCGGGAAATAATTGATAATTCGTCGTATTTTCAACAAAGTAGTGATTGTATGGGAAGAGTTAGCATTTTCCCATTAATGAGTGTACCTCTGCAAGTTGCCAATTGGCATACGGCACCGTTCCTAATGATATAGACGAATATCTGCAAATGGGTGAGAAAACTTCTCGTGATTCTCTAATAGCTTTTTGTAAGGCTATTATGGACTTATATCGAGATGAGTTTTTGCGAAGGCCTATTTATACTGATGTCAAAAACTCTATGCTTTTCACGAGGAGAAACATGGTTTCTTGGGATGTTAGGAAGCATTGCTTGTATGTGTTAGTCGTGGTGTGATTGCCCAAATGCATATCGTGCTCAATATTGTTGGGGTGATCACGGGCCACATCCATTCATTTTATTGGAAGTAGTTGCTTCACAAGACTTATGGATTTGGCATGCGTTCTTTGGTGTTTCCGGGGCGACCAACGACATCAACGTTATACGTCAATCGCCTATTTTCAATGATCTCAAGACGGTAAAGCACCGGCGGTTCCATTTGTGGCTAACAATGTGACTTATAAACGGGATATTATCTTACTGATGGGATATATCCGAAATGGTATGTTCTTGTTAAGTTTATTTCATAGCCAATGCAACTAATACAAAGCGAATAAGGTATAAGCAAGCACGTGAAGCAGCAAGAAAAGATGTAGAATGAGCGTTTGGCGTGCTAAAGAAAAAGTGAGCGATAATCAAAACTCTCACACGACCGATGTCTCTTAAGAAAATAACAGACATGATGTACACATACATGATGTACACATACATCATATTACATAATATGATTATAAAAGACAAAGGGAGGGCAATCTCTCTCGAGTTTTATCCAGATGATCAACATCATGTTCGTGATCTCGTACGAACGTATGAAGAAACGTTATAAGTTGTTCGTGATTTAGTTAACGAGGAAACTCATCTAAACCTTAAAACCGATTTAGTAGAACACATTTAGTGTAGAACAAATGCATAGTAATTTGTAGTTTCATTTTATTTGAATTTTTATTGTAATGTTTTTTATTTTTGAATTATAATGTAATGTTTTTTAATTATTAAAGAAATTTAAGTTTAAGTGTTTAAACGAAAATGAAAAGAAAAAAAAAAGTTGGTGGTGAAGTTGGTTGTCTTATTACACTAAGTTGATGATAAAGTTGATTGAAAAAGAAAAAACTAAGGTGACGCTAATATGACAGTGATGAATGCGATCGTAGCTTGTAACTTATTGTGTGTTATTTCATCTTTCATGAAAATGCATCTACAAAAGTACTCGTTGTCCCCACCACAAAAAAATGAAGATGAAATTAAAAGGAATAGGAGATAATAAGTTAGGCGATCGAATAACATGCCAAAAAGATACGTTTTGCTCAAAGCATCTAACCCCAGTTTAGGTGTAGCTACATGTAGGACACAAGCATACATACAAAGTCGAATAAACTCAATCATTACTAGCTAGAGTTCAAACTTTAAAAAGAATGATTTGATGTTAGCATATCATTGTGTGATCATAAGAAAAGGGTTTGTGTAATCTCATAATAAGGGAGTTTGGGATTGCTTATTGCAGCTTCTTACTCTTTCTTTTTTGCAGACATAAGCAGAAACAGATTAGTTAACAGAATGCTATGCAAAATTTAGGGTTTGGATTGTTTATATGTGTTTTAATATAATGCAATAACCATATACGGAGTATATAAGTACTACGTTGTACATTTATATATGTTTGACGACTCTGCCAATTCAAGAACTTAAAAGTAAATCATCAAAGTGAGATAAGCATGATTGTATAAGCAATACCCAAACTAATCACTTTCCCCTCAGATTTGCATGAACATAATCTTAAGCACATATTTTTTTCTATCCAAACACGCACAAACTGAATATACTTTGTATCAAAGCAAAATAAGCGATAGCAACTTTTAAAACACAAGATGTAGTCAATAAGGACAAAAGAATCATTTCCAAATGTCTTATCTTAATCTATGAAACTCCAAAGCATAGTTTGGCTACCAAACAAATCGAATTGATAGCATAAGGACCACAATGGATGTACCAAGAAAGCAAATTGGGAATTTTAACTCTTTGAGTACAGGAGTGCCAAACAAACAAAAAGCAGATGCGAAAACAAACAAGTGATGGGAACATTTAGTGACTTCTAAAACTAGCCTACTTGATTAGCTTGATTTAGCAAATAGATATATAGCCTTTAAATTATATATTTTATGTATGAATCATTGGACAAGAACTATGTTTTTATATGTAAAGGTCTTTTTCTTTCAAAGCATCAACTGCATGCGTTTTGAGGGGATTAAAATAAGAGGCATCAATATGGTGTTGGTGCACTACCATTATATTCATTTTTCTTCTAGAAAAGAGAATCATCTAAATATTTGAAAATGATATCTTCATTGTACCAGAAAACTATTACATCTGAGTTCCTGACAGGTGCACCCTTTTGGGGGGTAAAGTAATTGAAATTACTTAAAAGCAAAGCATGAAATATATAAAGAACAAACCACAAAAGTATTGACAAAGCAAGAACATTATACTATATAATATAACAAGCATGCATGTTCTATATTTAACGTTTGATTAATGACCATAACAGGTGCTTATTACATTACTACGTACTCATACTCATTCCTACTCAAAGCAGATTGCGAACAAATAGCAGAAAAAGAAAACATGAATTGAATGAAACGAAACACGACGATGAAGGCTAAAATTTTATTTTCCTATCTTATTTCTAATTATAAGAGAGCTACATCTCAAAACGACACCAACACGCAACTAACACTGATTATTCATCGAACAGACGTTTTACTTAATTAAAATTTTGAATTTTCTTTAAAAACAAATTAAATAAATGCATGGTAGTATTGACAATCATTATCAATCAATTTCACAGGACCAGTGGACCATTGTGACTACTAAGGACCATCCATATTGGTGGGCTTTGAAAGGTGCATGCATCTTGGCAATTCCCAGAAGTACAAGCTCTGTAGTATCTTGTGGTGATAGACAAAAGTGTTAAATGCCTAGAGTTAATTCTTAATTATCATTCTTTAAAGAAAGTTAAGTGTGATGAATACATGTGTATATATCCATATATATGCTTATTACTAGCTGTATGAATCATGATGAGTATATAACCAGATTAAGTATATAATGCAATGCAAAAGTAAAAAGATTTGCACATATGAAAGTTTAGATTTAGTTACTAGAATAAGATTTAGTCATAAGCCAACCACCAAAACCATAGTTTGAGTTGAATTATCTGATTATAGACTATAAAGAAGATTTTATTAGTAAAAAATGAAAACTAGCTAATGTTTTTGTCATTTTTTAGACCTTCGTCATGTCACTGTTTAGAGTTGAAGGAGCAACTTATATGATCCATGTACATGCCAACATGTAGGTGACGTTTGGTATTGAACTCACTGTTTAATTGGGTAGAAAATCACCATAACTCCACAAGTACTCAAATGAGTAAATATTTCCTGGATATTGCTTAGATATATGAAAACCCCGATAAACCATTACAACTAGCTAAGGTTTGCTTTCAAATGAAGTAAATATAACGTTAGGCAACAATAATGCATATGTTTATTATATAAATAGTTTTTCGTTTCCCTTGACCCCTATGACATACCATAAAGGAGGCAAGATTCTTCATTGAGCCCAGTATGGTCTTATGCGATTACTGACTTAGCTTGTCAAAGGGTCTACCAGCCGGACCCCTAACTATCACTTCAGGAGTAAATAACTCTAAAGACTTAAATGTGGGTTAATGCAGCACTCAATTAATACACATGTACCAAACTGCAACAATTTATGAGCCAGCAATCGTAAATATTACCTCCCTAAATCGACTTTAGCTAGAAAAATTACTAAGTCTCCGGTTTGTCTCAAGTCAGGTGTTGTATTTCAGCTCATAGGTATATGTGTTTCACTTATAGATTGATAAAATCTTGACTGTAACAAAACAAAGTAAAAAAGAAGAAATAGCATAAGCATACCTTTATATTGTCAGTTGCGCATTATTGAAGGCACTATATCACCAAGCAACCCTTGATCTACACGAGCATCTTGAAACGATGTTTGAGGCTGTTCACGAGAAGGTTGATTCTCTGCTTCACTAGATATTACTTGTGGCTGTGACTGAGAGGGACCAAGATCGCCTACTTGTGGGAATTGGGGTCTTGGATAGCTAAATTGTTGCGAGGTTGAAGAAGGGGCCAAGTATCTTGCATAAGCACTTTCATGACTTATTAGTCCTCTAGGGAACCCTACAGTGTGGTGACAATGTTGGCCTTCATATGTGGTAATTACAGTTGTGGGATCTGTTGATGAACGCTCGACTCGTTTCTTCACCGTGCATTTGCTATTTGTACACCGGTAATAGCTCCTTCAAAGATTGGTTACGTACATTTAGAAACAAAGAGAAAAGTGGGTTTATGGAAATTTTCTATACCCAAGATTATGTCATGGGGTGTTCGACGACATTGCTTAATGAAATTGCTTATTTGAGTAATTTACAACAAGCAAGTAGTTTTTATTGAAACAAGTTATTTCATTTAGAGATAATTTAGTAAGCAGTGTCGATAAAAAATGTTAAGCTCATTTAAAATTGTTTATATGCTAAACAGATTAAGTGTATAGGAAAATTTGATAAGCACTATGATATGCTGTCTTAGCGTTAATCATACTATGCCAAAAAAATATTATAAGGCAATTCCTTTATCATTTTGTGCTAATGAACAATGTTAAGAATATAATCGAGAGTGGAACGGAACCTAGGAAAAGGGCTATTTTTAACAGCTTTCTGGCCATATTTTCTCCATCTGTACCCATCTTCAAGATGATCAATTTCGCTCTTGGTCATGAATGCAAACCGTTGTTGCCGGATTCTTTTTGGCCCCTTCTTTTTAACCTTGCCCCTGACATATTTTAAACAAAAGTTAGCTAAGTATTATACATGAATCATAAAAGGTAATTAATAAGCTTCATGATTAATAATTATAACTAATTTATAACCATAAAATCTATCTTTTGAACAGTTAAACCTATTTTGTTCAATGAAAAAAGTTAAACCTATTAAACTTAATGTGATTTCACCGCGCATACGCCACACCTTTGAGGCTTTGAGTAGTCATAATCTTCATATTGGCAACATATTTTTTCAAACAGATTTGTTATAAGAAGCTAGCATAACTTCCTTGACGTAAAAAGATGGCAACAAGTATGCTTTGCGAGTAGATTTAGAGCCTTAGAGGTGTTTGCGATTGCAATATATCGTAAAGCGGCTCATTTGTTTAGATAATTAATCAGATAATAAATACTAAAACTTTCAGCTGATTATGTGTCATATCATAAATCATAAACCATAATGTTAACTAGTTATAGACAATTAGCAAATGGCCTAGTGATTAGCCATTTGATGTCCTCACAAGAGATATAAGGCTCGAATCTCATTAAGTATACATTTGAGGGTGGCGAAAAAAAAAAAAAAAATCGAAAGTGGTCACGAAGATATATACCAGAATTAGACCGCATATATCTTAGTAAAAATTCAAATTTCTCTAATAACTTAAACAAAAAAAATACGTCATCCATTTATTATCAGCATCACAAATCATCAAAAGAAAACAAAACAATTAAAATAGAGACCTGGAATCATATTACAGCATAAGTATATATTTAATATATAAATGGACAAATTTAGCGTGATTTTATGTGGAAAAGCGACAGTACGTACATAGAACCAGCACGCCAACTTAGACGCACGTTATTTCCGCCGCAATAACGGCGGGCATGTTGAATGTTACTTTGGTGGTGGTGGTGAAAACCAACAAAAAAATAATAAAATTATAACCTTTGACTAACCATATTAACAAAAATGCCCCTGCAACTTGCAAACAACATTTAACAGCTTTAATTTATGATATGGTAAATGGCTAATGAACAACATGGTATTGGTGGGTGCCATCTATAACCACCAGTACGGACACACAAGCACCTTTCATATTTGTTTATCATTAACGTATATTTACTTTTTTAACTTTTTCAAACAATTCAGAGCATAAAATCTTTTCATTTCCGCAAAATATACCTAAAATATTCACAACTTTTGAAACGAAAAACTCGTGATCTATGTTTTTCGATTTATAAAATGAATATTAATTTTGCTAAAGCAAATGTAACTAAAGAAATAAGTTGCCTGAATATCGCGGTATGCATGTTACGTGAATGTATCAACTACTAATGAAAATGCCATTTTTACTATATACATCTAGCGGTTTTGCTACTAATATCAGTTCCAATACCACTAACTCACCCTTTCCTAGCAAACAAGGTGAATTACCGTTGCTGGTATCACAACTTGTAGGCCGTGGACAAGTGAGTTACTAACTCACTTGTCTTACTAACTCACTTGTCCCCGGCCGACAAGTTGTGTTAACAGTAAGGATAGACTGATACTAGTTTAGTATCAACTAATGTTACTAGTGTATAAAGTTTGACTTATTACGGTATTGCCATTTTTACTACTCGTTGTGGTTTTAGTTACTATTAATCATCTATCACTAGCACTAACTCACCCTGTCCCCGGTGTCGGAGGTTTACCACTAGAAGCAGCCTCGCCCGAAACTGTCGAAGACTCCGGTCGATCCTCAGACTCACTAGAAGAAGCTACGGGATTAGACATGGACACATCCCCTGTGTTCTCAACCAAACCAGCCTTAGTAGCCTGATCAACAACAATCTCACTAGTACTAGCATCAGTCTCTTTCGGGGCAGAATCTATTCGATTAAGCTCCGGCTCAATATTCCATCCGAACTCACTCAATATACTATTGTCCCTGCTATCACTGATTCCAAACAACCCATAATCATTCCAGCTGGAGGAGTCGTGGGAGTAAGTCCCAGTGACTGGATCTATGGGCTTTTCATCATCGTCCATAGATCAATCCGTCAGCGTTGCAGGTTATCAATGCTTTTCGAAGGATGATTGTTTTTGGAAAGAACAAGTGTGTGTGTGTNTTGTCTTACTAACTCACTTGTCCCCGGCCGACAAGTTGTGTTAACAGTAAGGATAGACTGATACTAGTTTAGTATCAACTAATGTTACTAGTGTATAAAGTTTGACTTATTACGGTATTGCCATTTTTACTACTCGTTGTGGTTTTAGTTACTATTAATCATCTATCACTAGCACTAACTCACCCTGTCCCCGGTGTCGGAGGTTTACCACTAGAAGCAGCCTCGCCCGAAACTGTCGAAGACTCCGGTCGATCCTCAGACTCACTAGAAGAAGCTACGGGATTAGACATGGACACATCCCCTGTGTTCTCAACCAAACCAGCCTTAGCCTGATCAGTAACAATCTCACTAGTACTAGCATCAGTCTCTTTCGGGGCAGAATCTATTCGATTAAGCTCCGGCTCAATATTCCATCCGAACTCACTCAATATACTATTGTCCCTGCTATCACTGATTCCAAACAACCCATAATCATTCCAGCTGGAGGAGTCGTGGGAGTAAGTCCCAGTGACTGGATCTATGGGCTTTTCATCATCGTCCATAGATCAATCCGTCAGCGTTGCAGGTTATCAATGCTTTTCGAAGGATGATTGTTTTTGGAAAGAACAAGTGTGTGTGTGTTTTGCTAGGGTTTTAGGAGAGAGAAAGATAACGCGTAGAAAAAGGTTATGTGTTTGGCTTGTGTGAAACGTTAACTAAAATGAAGAAATGAGATAAGATATAATAATAAAAAAAGGAATATAATTAAATAACCCACCGTCATCTTGTGTTAAATACATGGAAATTACGCGCGTACTTTCTGGTAATTCTCGACACGACACGATAAATAACTGAAATTGAAATGAAGTTAAACAGGTTTACGTTGGAGATAAAAAGGTTTGAGTAAAAAACAGGCCAACTCGTTTAATAAACGGGTTGTGTTTACGTTAAGTAGTTACTACATCCGTCCCTAAATAAATGTCCAGTTTGACTTTTCAGAGTCAAACCGGTTTAACTTTGACCTTAACTATTTTTGTGGTTGTTATATAATATTTGATGCAAAATATATGAATGGATTGGGTTTAAAGTGTATTTTTTAAAGGTATAATTTTTTATCATGTATAATATAACAGAAAAAAATATTTAAGGTAAAAGTTGAACCAGTTTGACTTTGAAAAGTCAAACTGGACATTTATTTAAGGACAGAGGGAGTATTAAACAGATCAACAGGTGAACATATTTAAGTATACAAGCTTCTAAAAATAAAATATACAACTTAGATTTTATGTTAAGTAGTTATTAAACAGATCAACATGTGAACATATTTAAGTATACAAGCTTCTAAAAATAAAATATACAACTTAGATTTTATGTTTTAGGATTAATTGTATTTCGTTATATACTTAATATAAGTGAATTACTATTATAAATCATATATCATTGAAATTGTCGTATAGTTATTTGTATGTTATTTTTATCATTCTTTAGATCCTTATATCACTTTTTGTATTTAAATTAGTTAAATCGACAAACTACCAACCTTATTTACCACTTTACCTATTTACTAAAACAGGTTAAATGGGTCACTAACAGCTTGCACGTGTTATGCAGGTCTGGGTTATAGTTGAGTTTCTTTATACATTAAAAAATGGGTCGTGTTTAGGTAGCGATTATAATAACCCGTGAACCCGAATAGGTCAACGCGAACATGACTCGATTGCCACCCTTTTAGCGACGACGCATGTCATCGTTAAAAGTCACAAAAAGACAAAAATTTCAAGTTTGACTATGACTTTCAATGAAGATTTTTGTATGTGTTTGACTGTGGGACCCAAACTTAATGACGACATGTGTCGTTGCTAAAAGTATATATTAATTAAATACTAAATATTTTGGGATATAATTTTTTTTTTCTTGTATGGTTATTCCTACCTAAAACCAATTTATCCCGTCAAGACTTTAAGTGACAACACATGTGGCGCTAAAAGTATATATCAACTAAATAATAATTAGAGTTAATTTCATAAATGGTCCATGTGGTCTACCGGGTTTAATGAAACTAGTCCCCAAACTTTTTTTAACGGATCCTCTCCATGTGGTTGTGACCCATATCGGGTTTGATCCCTTGACCACTATTTTCGTTAGTTTGACCATCAAGTGGAACTGAAATGACATAAATACACTTAAAAGCAAGATCTCTGTGGTTTGTGGGCTATAATGAATTAAGCCCCTAATTTTTTTATTATGTTTTCTTTTGTTTTGTTTACGTTTTCATCTGTTTTTATACGTTTTCGCCCGTGTTCTTACGTTTTTATCCGTTTTAATACCTTTTCGTCCGTCGTCATCCGTTTTATGCGCTTTCGTCCTTTTGTCTTACGTTTTCCTACGTTTTTATTCGTATTCATCCATGTTTATCTGTTTTCATCATTTTTTCATCCGTGTTTATACGTTTTCATCCGTTTTTATACATTTTTGTCTATTTTTCCTCCGTTTTCATTCGTTTTTTTTACGTTTTCACCTGTTATCATCCGTTTTTATACGTTTCGTCCGTTTTTCTATGTATTTGTGTATATTTTTATCCGTTTTCATCTATTTTATACGTTTTCATCCGTTTTCGTCCATTTTTATACGATTTCGTCCGTTTTTATACGCTTTCGCTCCCGACCCGATCCCGACAATCCCGAATCCCGACAAGCCGGAAAACACAAACCGAGGTCCCGACCCGATTAACCTCGGTTCGGTTTTGGGACAGTCAGGACGGGACGGGATCGGTCAGTTTGATCGGTTTTGTTTGTTGTTTTTTGATTTTCGGCCCATCCCGACCCGATCCCGACTATCCTGAATCCTGACAAAATGGAAAACACAAACCGAGTCCCGACCCATTTGAGATCGGTTTGGTTTCGGGACAGGATTTGGGACTCGGGATCGGGACGGGATTCGATCGGTTTTGCTCACCCCTATTTTCGCTTGTTTTCTTAAGTTCCATACGTTTTCTTAGATTTTATACATTTTCATCCGTTTTTATATGTTTTCGTCTGTTTTCTTCAGTTTTCTTCCATTTTTCTTACGTTTTCACTCATTTTTATACGTTTTCACCCGTTTCTAAATGGTTTCGCCTGTATCTTAAGTTTTCATATGTTTTTTTTACATTTTCATCCATTTCCTAATGGGCGAAAGAGTATAAAAACGGGCAAAAACATATAACAATGGACGAAAATGTATAAAAATAGGCGAACACGTATAAAGACGGGAAAAAATTAAGAAAACGGACGAAAACATATAAAAACGTATGAAAACTTAAGAAAAGGCGTGAAAACGTATAAAAACGGACAAGAATATAAGAAAATAGACTAAAACATATAAAAAAGTGGACGAAAACATATAAAAACTGATGAAAACGTATAAACGCGGATGAAAACAGATAAAAACGTAAGAAAAATGGACAAAAATGGAAGAAAAACGGACGAAAACGTATAAAAATGGATGAAAACGTATAAAAATGGACGAAAATATAAGCAAAACGGACGAAAACATATAAAAACGTATAAAAACGGACAATGACGTATAAAACGGATAAAAATGTAAGAAAAACGGATGAAAAAGTAAGAAAAAGGGACGAAAACATATAAAATCGGATGAAAACGGGTTTAAACGTATAAAATTGGGCAAAAATGTATAAAAACAGATGAAAATAGAGGAAAAATAGACGAAAACGGATAAACATGGATGAAAACAGATAAACACGGATGAAAACGAATAAAAACGTAGGAAAACGCAACAAAAACAAACGAAAATGTATAAAACGGATGACAATGGAATAAAACGTAGTAAAACGGATAAAAAGGCATGAAAGCGTAAGAAAACATAATAACAAAACACTTTATGTTATATACTTTTAAAGACGACAAAAATGTCGACGCTAAAGATCCCTACCAAAATTTTAGTTTCCCTCACGACATTTACTTTATCCCGCCAAGACTTTTAACGACGACACTTGTCATCTCTAAAAGTCGCAAAACAACAAAACTCGATATTTTATATATCATAAATTAAGTTAAATAAAATAAATAGGGATGTTGACTTTGACCAACCTTTTGGCGATGACGTGTCATCGCTAAAGGACAGATGTGATGTCACAAAAAGTTCAGCTTAATTATTAAATCATATATGTGTTCTTCACATCTTCACAAACACAAACATACTCACCCTTTTGGTTTTTCCTTCAACAAACTTGAATTTTTCCACAAATCAACACCAACACCACTTTTACCTCCTCTTTTACCACTACATTCACCACGACTTTTACCACCATCACATACCCACCACAACCACCTTCACTAGCACCACTGGGCGCCACCACCACAACCACCACCACCTTCAATTATCTCTTTAGTTTAAAGGCATGTTTAATTTGTGTATGGATTTTAGTTATTTAATTTGTTAAATATGTGCTTTTATTTATTCCACACCCGCCACAGCCGACCACATGTTGCGGACCACCACCAGCTGCTACCACCACAACTACCATAACCAACCACCAACTAACCAAGTAAGTGATTTTCTATTTTTATTAATGTGTATAATGTTTAAATATGTATATGTGTATATTTTGTATAATGTTTATATGTGTTTATTTGAATGTGTTAACATTTTAAAATTTAAATGTGTAACTGTGTAAATGATATTAGGATTTTAATTGATTAATTCCAGAAAGTCCTCCGTCCGAAGCTAATCATCCTATAGAAAACCCATCCAAAATTAATTTATTAGAAATTAATTTCGGAAAGTCCCCTGTTTGGGACTACTTTTTGAATGCTTTGCCTTATTTAGGATATGAATATGTATAACTGGTTTACTATTTAAGAAAAAAATCGATAACATTTCACATGTACTCCTTCGAATATGTGTTTCATACGCATATTTGGGGAGTTAAGGGAAAATATTGTCAAATTTTTCTCGAATAGTAAACCAGTTATAAGCATCCATATATGAGATAAAACATTCAAAGAGTGTATTGGAATTGCCTTCTATAGTTGCAGTAGGTAAACAAAGCAATTCTTTTATGTGTTTATGTATATTTATCTGAATGTTATGTGCATATGATTATTTATTACATCATTACAAAGCAGTTTCTCACAATTGATAAGAGTTGACATCTTTATTTAATCATAATTCCATGCAATTTTTAGATGGTGTTGAGGAAACATTATCAAGATCTCCTAATGTTTTAATGATGATAAATAAACATACGAAACACATAAAATATCAAACGGTAGCCAAAATTCCCCGGAGCCCATATCTGCTCCTGGCGCGCTGCCCGCGCGTCAACGCGCGGGTGACGCGCTAGGCCACTGTATGGCTTCGGGCGAAATTTGAAAGTCGGCTTTCCCCTTACCCGACAAATGTGGATCTTTCAATACAGGTATGAATATGCTATGTGCTTAATTGAGAACACTCGAAACGAGTTTTGGGATTAGAGAGATCCAACTTTTAAAAGCACCCATTTACGGGAAAACGCCAACTCATGTTTTCTAACTATCGCCTCTAGCCAAGGCTTTTCTAAACTTAGGGAGCTTATATATTTCACGTAACATCATGTGAAAGCATCCATTTGCTCATATCCCGTGCTTACGTCTTCTCTAATTACGTAACGGGGTTACTCCCTTATTGGTTAAACTAAGTCAAAGGTCACTTTGCGTAAACGCATCCTTTCCCACTTGGGTTATGCTTTACATCAAGGCAAAGCACTTAACTTGTTTGAACCAAGGTATTAGTTGAGAACGTCGAGTCGTGGAAAGTCATGAGATATGAAACTATGGATTCTCGACGTTATGTTACTTGAACTTATAAGTAACCTATGAATTTCTCAACTCATAATCTTAATTGTCTAAACACTTTCTTCTTAATGACAATTAGATTATGTCTTACTTTCTTAAATCTTATTTACAAAAAGACAACTACACCAAATCTCCCACAATCCTTCCCTAAATCATTCCCAAATCTCCCACAACTAAAATCCTAACAAAGATTTTTGGTAAAGTTGTGTACAGATCCATGGCTCAAGAGAACTATGTTGAGGGGTGCTCTATGCAAAGACCATCTTTGCTAGAAACCAATGGGTTTTGTTTTTGGAAAACCCGTTTTGAGACCTATGTTAGGTCCAAAGATCTTGATTTGTGGGAAATCATCCAAAATGGCAATCTTGTGTTTATGGTGGAAGACCCCGAAACAAAGTTGCTGGTGAAAAAGCCACATTCGGATCTAAAAGATGATGAGAGGAGGAAGCTTGTTAAAAATGATGAAGCAAAGATGTTGATCTATAATGCTCTACCTCGAAGGGAGTTAGAGAGAGTCCACGTTTGCAAGACCGCCAAGGAGATTTGGCACTCACTCATCATTACTCATCAAGGCAATTCACAAGTTAAGGATTGCAAGATCGACTTGCTCATCCAACAATATGAGAAGTTTTCGATCTCCTACGATGAAACCATTGACAATGGATACACACGGTTCAACGCTATTATCACAAGCCTCACGGCTCAAGATCCTAGCTTCTATAATAAGAACCATGTAAGAAAATTTCTTCGAGCTCTTCTAGTTAAGTGGAGGCCAAAGGTGACGGCTGTTGAAGAAGCCAAGAACTTGGTAGAACTTCCTCTTGACGAGCTAATCAGCAACCTCAAAGTGTATGAAATGATTTTAGAAAACGACAAGTGATGAGTGTGTAAATACTAATCATTTTTGTCGTATCTGAACTGCTAAAACATCAAAAAACACCCAAATATGCATCAAAATACTAAAAATATCCCAGGATTGTGTTTTACATGTTTCAGATGCAAAATGATTGAAAACAAATGAAAAACGAACAAAGTTTGCATAATTGGCAGTTTCAGTCCCTCAACTTTCAAAACTTGTCAAATCTAGTCCCTGAGCATTTATTTTGGAAGAAAAGTCAACCAAAGTCCTTTGAAAATCACAAGCTGTCATAATTAGTCCTTTGATGAAAAGTTTCAAAAGTTTACAAATTTAGTCCCTAATCCCAGGATTGTGTTTTACATGTTTCAGATGCAAAATGATTGAAAACAAATGAAAAACGAACAAAGTTTGCATAATTGGCAGTTTCAGTCCCTCAACTTTCAAAACTTGTCAAATCTAGTCCCTGAGCATTTATTTTGGAAGAAAAGTCAACCAAAGTCCTTTGAAAATCACAAGCTGTCATAATTAGTCCTTTGATGAAAAGTTTCAAAAGTTTACAAATTTAGTCCCTGAACTTTGCAAAGTTGTCAAAAATAGCCCCTGGGATTAAAATCTTTTGGAAATTAACAATTATGGTCCTTGTATTATTGAACTTTGGCAAAAATGATCCTTGGGTGAAAAGTTTTGAAAATTTACATGTTTGGTCCCTCAAGTTTCAAAATTGGCAGATTTGGTCCTTGGGAAATTCAAAAGTGGAAAAATCAACAAAGGTCCTTGTACTATTTGAAGCTTGGCAAGATTGGTCCTTATGATAACTTTGGAGAAATTACAAGATCAGTCCTTGAACTATTCAGAAATTACAAGATTGGTCCTTGTGATAACTTATAACCAAATGGCCCTTTCTATTACTAAAACCCAAATCCAGTCCAAGTCCAAAAACAAAAACAAAATACAAACCCAACACACCCTTGGCCCATTTCTTTCTGTGGCCCAACACCATTACCAGCCCATTCCCCCTTTATAACAAAATGGGGTCAAACCCCAGTCAAACCACCCTCCTTCCCTCTCACCCCTTCTCCCTCCCACTTGCACTGCACCCTGTCACCTCCACCTCCCACCATCACAATCCCATCCCACCGCCCAAACCACTCACTTCCACCCCTTCACCTCAGCTTTAAATGCTGCCACCCCCAATTGCTATAACTGTCCAAAATTTCTCTTCCCATTTTTCCCGCCAAAACACGTGGAGGGTCAAGATGAGGCCTCAGTGATCCAATGGCCATAGAAAAGAGTGGGAAATGCTCAGAGGGGGTCACAAACCCTAATGGACCAGTATAAAAGGAAGAAGAAGAAGAAGAAGAGGTCCAAGTAGTAGTTTTATGTAGAATTTTAATGTCGAATTAATGTAATTTGCATTTTTAGTTGTTTTTCTTTCATTCCAAGTGTAATCTCAACCTTTTTAGTGTAATCTAAATCTGTTTCTATCATCAATTTTAAGTTCTCAAGCATTACTAAGTTTTCACTTTAAATTTTACTCAGATTCTCAAGTTAGCTTGAATGTTGTTTAAATTTGTTGTTATTGGACTCTCTTAAGCTCATATAAGCTCCCATATAGCTTTTAAGAGCTATTAGAAACACAAAAGACAATTTAGTAGTAGAAAATCAAAAATACAAAAAAAAAATAAAAAAAAAATAAAAAAAATCACTGAAAAAAAAAGAGAAAGAAGATTGTAGATGGCTGGAGCACAGTAAATACTGGATGGCTGTGGTTTAGTGCTTATTGGTAAGCTATAGGAAAAGTTCTTGGGTCCTTGTTCTCAGTTTCATGCTTGGAAGTAATTTGTAAGCTCATTTTCTCATTATTAGCATTTTACTGTATTATTAAGTTTTATGCTTGAATCTTTATGTTTTCATGTTTCTTTGGTTAAGTTAAGTAAGATTATTGCTTAAAATAGTTGGCTTGTTCATCAAAATCATTTAGTGCTTTATATCTCATTTTTACAGTGGAAATGGTATAAGTGACATTTGTAGGTTTCATGCTGATGTTGTTGATGTTTTGTGCTATTATGGTCTTATTTCATCATATGTAATCCTTTTGAATCAGTTTAATGGCATGAATAAATAAAATCATTTGAAAATCACATAATCAGTTTCATTAGAGGTGTGTTTGGATTTGCTGAACTCATTGGGTTCCAGTGAGTTGTGGTTGTTGTTTTTAGTTGTTACATGTTACTTTAGCTGCTAGTAGTTCACCAGAGTCATAAAACTCAGTACCCTTTTAGTAAAAAGTCAATATTAGATTTAATATCCATGATCTCATTCACTATTAGTACTTTTGGTTCCATAAGCATGTCATTAGTTGTGTTATTAGTTAAGATAGCTTATTCTAGTCTCTTTATAGCTTTTAACATCATTTACAGATCATTAGAACCAATCAAAATCCAAAAAAGTCAACTTAGGAGTATTTTCTCAAAAGTAAAAAATCCTTAACTGTCAAAAATGGACAGATCTTTAAGAACTTGCACAAGGCTTAATATAGATTGAGATTGATTAATTCTTGTTATTGCGTGTTCTTTGGTTGCTTGTTTATCTGATTCAACAAGAAAATCTCATTTTACAACTTTTTTGATCATAAAATTTTGGCCCCAAAGTAGACATGTTGAGTTTCCACCTCCCCTGTGTCACAGACTTAGCACCAAGTTCATAAGCTCTTATTTGGTTTATCTGTGGAGCCCACCCTTTGCTTATTAGCTTTTTAGGAACCTTAACTAGCTAGATTGTCATTTCAGTGCTTATTCTAGACTTAGGACCCCTTGCCCCTAGCTTATTTTGCCTTGTTTTGTGCCCTGACCTCAGAACACATACTGAGTACTCAGCGATTGCACCCAAGTTCATAAGCCCACCATTAGCTTGTTTCTGGGTCATAAGCTTTGCTTATTGGCTTATTTTGAAGCTTAACAGGCAACCTTTTTAGATCAAGTTTCATTTCAGACCCCTGAACCCTCTTGTGGACCCCACAGAGGGCTGCTAGTGCACCCTTAAGGCTTGTTTGTTATCAGGATTTTGCATAAGTGCTTATTTGATCTCCTTGGCTTATTTAGTGTGTTTATTCAGTAGCTTTGGCTTATTTTACATGCATCTCAGCAGTTTTAAGCTTATTTTGTAGCTTGTGTGCATTGCATAGCTTTTTGCACTTCAAAATTTTCTTTTAAGCTTATTTTGTGAACTGTGGGAATAATAAGTGTCCAAATTGCTTATTTTTAAGTTTTATAAAAAGATTTTTCACAAAAGTTACTTATTTTTAGTGTATAAACAGTTTTCAAAAAGAAAAATCAAAAAATCATCACTTTTACAAAAGTGATAGCTTCTATTTAAGCCATTTGGCTTATTGCTCAGCTTTTTCAAAAGCAATTTTCATTTTTATAAGTTTCATAAGTTCCTGTTCACTTTTAGTATTTATAGTAATTTTCTTAGATTTTTTATCTTTTTATTTAGTATTTATAATAATTAATATTAGTTTAATTAGTTTTAATTAAAAAACCAAAAAGAAAATCCATTACTGTTTATTTTTAATTACTAGCACCTTTTTATAATTTTTCTAGTTCTTATTAATTATAAAGTATTTTTAGAAAATATTTTCATAATTATTATTGTTCCTTTGCTATTTATCTTAATTAAATTAGTTTAAATAGTTTTTAATTAATAACTAAGTAAATAACTAGTAAAATAGTTTAATAATAATTTTTATAAACTTTTTATAATTTTTTAGGATTCCTGAGATGGTTAATTAGTTTTATAAAATATTTCTTAATTTCCTAAGTCATTTTTAGTATTATTAGTAATTTAAATAAATTAAATTAGTTTAAATAATATAATTAGTAATTAATTAGTATTAAATTCAAAAAAAGACAAAAAGACATATTTTTAGTTTTTATATAATTCTTAAGTTATTTTAGAGTTTTTAAAAATAAATTTTCATTTTCTTAGTTTTATTTAATATTATATTATATTTAGTATAAGTTAAATATTAATAATAAGTAATTAAATAGTTTTAAGTAATATTAAATAATAAAATAATCAAAAAAATAATTTTCTTTTTTTATAAAATTTCCTTTTTATATTAAGTTTGTAAAAAAGCCATTTTCACCCCCTGTAGTTTGTTTTTGTGTCATTCCCACTTTTTCAGTACACATTTGCATTCTGATTACGTTTTTAGTTTAACTGATTCCCAGTAATTGTTAATATCTGTAATTTATATCATTTCCATTAGTGTAAACAAATCCAAATCATTATCTGGTTACTATTCCCAAATCACTCATTCCCAGAACGTTTCCAAAATACAATTTCAACCTCGTTGGGACTTAACGACCCGTGAGTACAATGTGCTTTCAACGGATCATAAATTGATCTCTCCTCTCTCAGATTTGACTTGTTGACCACACCTGGTTGACTGGTTAGTTTGGGAGGAGGTTGTTGCGTTTTTTCAAAAACGTTAAGTTTAGTGATTTTCAATACCCTCCTTGTACAAATCACATCACTTTGTAAATTTTTGTAAAAATCTTAATCATATCAGAAAAAAAATCATTAACACTTTTCCTAAAGTGTTAACAGCACCAAAAAAAATCAAAAACAACAAAACAAATCATGAAGTTAAATTACTTCGTTATCTTTAAGATTACAACCTATACAGGTGGAATACAGAAGTTCTGACATTAAATTGCGAACTGAAAAGAGATCCATTCTTCTCTTCCGCCACCCTGCGAGTAGTCTTAAAGGAACGATTTCGGTTAACGAATCGATTCCAAAAATATTTCCAAAATTTTTTTTCACACACACCCCGAAAAGCCAAAAACATTTGTTTTCTTGTTAATAATAATTACATAAAATATTACCACCGCAAACCAAGGCAGAATACCACCCAACTGGGGGTATGACCATTAATAAGTTCCCAAACAAAAGATTAAAACTTGCCATTGTACTCTTGTGATTGGTGTACCTTTTTCAAAGAAGCCAATCATATTGTAGTTATTGGTTTAAGTTCATTGTCGTTTTGCCTCGGTCTTGTTTTAATTGTAATTGTTTTTAGTGCATGCGCACTCGTTCCCAAAAAAGGCGTAATCGTCGAAGAAGCGTAGCTGAATTATATACTGTTGTCGAAGAGACAAAACCCGTTATCATGCCAGATGACGAGCCACCACCACCACCACCACCCCGTTTCAATTATGGTGATCCAGCTCCCGATCTCCGAACGATGGAGGAGTTGTGTCAACCCACCATGCAAGGAAGGGGAGGACCCATTGCACCACTCACTATAGGAGCCACGGGCTTTGGACTCATGCACCACATGATCCAGCAAGTCCAGAATTCGTGTCAGTTCCACGGTTTACCCGGTGACGATGCAAACAAGCATCTCGATAAATTCTTAACCGTCACCCAGAGTATGAAGCAGAATGGTGTCACCGAAGACGGCCTTCGCTTATATCTCTTTCCATATTCTCTCACTCATCATGCTACTGCCTGGTTTGATCGTCTCCCGAAGAATTCGATCCATACTTTTGATGAAATGGTTACCAAGTTCTTAGCAAAATATTTTCCACCATCCATGGTAACAAAATTGAGAAAGATATTAGCAACTTCAGACAGCTTCCCGATGAGTCCTTATTTGAGGCATGGAAACGCTATAAGCTTGCAATTGATCGATGTCCTAATCACAACATGCTTCTTGTCACCATCATAGATACCTTCTATAATGGTTTGACTCTTCGTCATCGTGACACGATCAATGCTGCTGCTGGTGGGACTTTCATGAAAAGGACCCCCGAGGAGTGCTATGATCTCATTGAAAACATGACTGCCCACCACAATTTCTGGGATTCCTCAGCTGAGAGGAATGATTCATGTAAATCTGTCAATCCAGCCTCCTCTGAAATAGCTGCTCTCACTAAAAAGATGGATGATTTGTCCACTGCTGTGTTGAGAATGCATCAATCTAATCAGAACATCAATCATCAAGTCAGAGCTGTCAGTCATAGTTGTGAAACATGTGGTGGTCCACATCCTTATACTGAGTGCCCAGCCACCGGTGGCTTCACTCACGAGAACGTATATGCTGCTCAAGGTTCCTACAATGCGGGGGGTAACTCTTACCAACCACAGGGGGACCGTAATCTCTTAAGCTATCGTTCCAACAATTTTCTCGGACCACCGGGTTTTAATCAGTCTCAAAACCAAAATGCTCAACCGGAACCAAAATTTTCATCAAAATCAGAACCAAAATCGAATGAACCAAGGTTTCCGAAACCAAGGGAATTTCAATTTCGGTCAAAATCAGGGTTTTCAAAACCAAGGAAATTTTCAAAGAAATCAAGGTCATAATAATCAAGGGAATTTTCATAATCAGGGTAATTTTCATCAGGGAAACAATTTTCAGGGTAATAACAACCAACATCAAGGAAATTTTCAAAACAACCGTGCTCAAAATTTTCCTAACCAAAATCAAAACGTTGTTCAAACCCAATCTTCCTCCGATGAGTTGTTAAAACAATTCATGAAATCACAAGAGGAAACAAATCGGTTACTGGTCAACCAAAATCTCTGAACTTAAGAAGTCTTTAAATGATCGACCCTCGGGCTCAGGAACACTTCCGAGCAACACGATCGCTAATCCGAGGGGCGATGTTAAGGCGATCATCACCCGAAGTGGAGTTTCATATAAAGGACCCACGACTCCTGCTACCTCTTCTTCTCTTCCCCCCAAGGTAGCAGAACGTGAACCTGAGGTTACTACGGACACGGTACTTCCTACTAATAACGGAGATACCGATGACGCCCACCCTCAAGTTGTCCCGGTCCCGAAACCCAAAACCAAACCTGGAGTTGTTTTTGAACCTCCAGTAGATCTCATTGAAAAACCAAACCCTAAGCCTTCAATTCCTTATCCATCACATTTACAATATCAAAAACTCCGCGAAAAAGCTAGTCACCAACTGGACAAATTTTTCCAAATTTTTAAAGAATTACATTTTGAGATAAGCTTCGCGGATGCTCTTCTTCTGATGCCCAAGTTTACATCAACAATAAAAAATCTGTTAAACAACAAGGAAAAACTCTTTGAAATGGCAAAAACTCCGTTAAACGAGAACTGCTCTGCAGTTTTGTTGAAACAACTTCCCGAAAAACTGGGAGATCCTTGGAAATTCCTCATTCCTTGCATTTTCCCGGGAATGGTTGAATGCTATTCCTTGGCCGATCTTGGTGCAAGCATCACCCTGATGCCTCACTCAGTCTGGAAGAAACTTTCTCTTCCGGCACTTACTCCTACCTGCATGACTCTCGAGCTTGCAGATCGCTCTATATCTCGTCCCCTCGGTATTGCTGAGGATGTGTTCGTGAAAGTAGGAAAGTTCCATTTTTCGGCATATTTCGTGATTGTTGATTTCGATGCAGACCCGAGGGTTCCTCTCATTTTAGGGAGGGGATTCCTAAGAACGGGCCGTGCTTTGATCGATGTTTTTGATGAAGAAATCACTTTACGCGTTGGTAATGAAGCCATCACATTCAATCTTGATCAGACTTCGAGATACTCTTCCCATTATGACTCAGCAGAAATTAATAGAATCGATGTCATCGATGTTGATTCGGAAGAGTATTCTCAAGAAATTCTTGGTTTCATCGATAATTCTTTGAGTGGCAATCCCACTCCCTCTTCTCAACCCATCATTGCTAATTCTTCTCCTTCCCTAACTCCGTTTGAGGCAAGTGATTTCATCTTAGAGGAAATAGAGGCCTTTCTCAAAAGTGATTCGATTCCCGAGGGAATTGATAACCAAGAGATTGACCCGGACAGGGATATACTTCTCCTTGAAAAACTGTTGAATGAAGATCACTCTCCTCCTTCCGTTCTTCCACAAAAACTTCATAACGAGGAAATCAAATATGTTGAGAAAACTGTTGAATTTCCCAAGGTTGAACTTAAGGACTTGCCACCTCATCTCGAATATGCATTTTGGGAGGGTGATGATAAATTACCCGTCATAATTACAAAAGACTTAAAAGATGAGGAAAAAGCTGCTCTCATAAAGGTTTTGAAGTCACACAAGCAAGCAATTGCTTGGAAACTCTCCGTTATCAAGGGTATTAACCCTGAATTCTGTACTCACAAAATCTTAATGGAGGATGACTTTAAACCTGTCATTGGCCGGAGATTTAGAATCCTTGTATATCTACGATGATCCGCATGACCTAAAAAATCCTACATAGCCGTGACGGTATGGAAGACGGTAATTTAGGCAATGACATCAACTTACTCTATCAACCTCAATCCGTTCTTTGATAATGCTTATGCCATAGGACAAGGCCTCTTTGACCATACAATGACTCTTCTCCCATTTAGACACAGAGGTGTCTTCACACTGCATTTTTTCGTAAATTGGTGACATGTTGGAATGAATCCCTATGACTGAAAAGTTCATCCATACAAGACCTCCATTGTCTTCCCGAATCATGTCGGAGAAATGGCCTCACACCTTTGAACGTGCCCGGAGCATTACCTAAGCCAAAAGGCTACGTTTATAAGCAAACGGTTCCAATAGGCATGTGAAAGGTAGTCTTTCTTGATCCTGTGATCAAATGGGATTGAAACGAAACGCCGAGAAACCCGTCAAGTAAACAATAAGTACTCGTTCCCGCAATCTCTCAAGCATCAATCCATGAAAGGTTAGAGGAAATGAGTCCTTGACGGTGGCGTCATTTAACTGTACGATAGTCAATCACACAGCCATCCCGTAACCATTCGAGTTGAACTCAACTCGTTTCACTCATTGGTGACAAGTATGCCCACCCTCTTTGGAACCACAGTGAATGGACTAACCAAGGACTACAGATATCGGGTAATCAACCCTGCATCAGAAAGTTTGAGACTCTTGTTTGATGTAACATCATGGATTTAGTTTACTCGCTTTGATGTTGACTGCTGTTTAAGTCATCCTCCATTAAATCTGTGAGTACAAAATTCAGGTCGATACCCCTTCTATGTCGGAGAGTTCAGCCAACTTGCTTGCTTGTGGACTTTAAGACCTTTATGAGAGCAGTCTTTTCCTCATCACTTAAATCGTATAGCAATAATGACGGGTAATTACATCACCTCCAAAAAATGCATATTCAAGGAATGAGGGGCAAGTCCTAAGTCACTCAGAAATTCGTTTCAGTTTTCTCAACTGATTATATTTCTCTGTATGAAAGTTCTGAGGGAGGGAGTGGAGGAAATTGCTTGATTCAACAGATCTCAAGAAGAAGAATATCTCCCTCCAGATCAATCTCAATGTATTCAATCTCCTCTGGAACTGAATCCACTTTGAGAAACCCTGCTTCTTCAAAAGGAAAACACTTCCCTCAAACGGATGGACGAGGAAGGGGAAGATCGGAATATGATAAGGTGGAGAAGAATGTAGTGGGATCCCCCACTCCACAAAATTATGAGAATAACCAAGAAATCTTAGAGTACTCCTCTAAAAAGGCCAATATCAATGAATCGATTGGGATTAACCGATTCGAATCCATTAATTTGAGGAGACCCGAAGTTGATCCGAGTGTTAAAGGTGATTAGCTTCATCACCACACTGTAGTGTGATTTCGGGCTCGAAATACATAATGAGAGTATGGCCCGTTCTTAGGAATCCTCTTCCAAGTATGAGAGGAAACCCTAGATCAGCAGCGAAATCGACAATCACAAACGTACAGCTGAAATTTGAAACTTTCCTATGTTCACAAATACGCCTCAGCATAATGCCATAAGAGATCGTATGATATTGATTTCGATCGTATGCTCTTAAAGTCATGCAGTAGATTTAAGATCCAGGAAGAGAAAGTTTCTTCCATACTGAATCGAGGCATTAGTTGCAGCTTGCACCATAGACTCGCCAACGGCATAGCACAACCATCCCGGAAATTACACAACGGTTATTAGAAACTTTCCAGGATCCCAAGCTTTTCAGAAGCTTCTTTAATTAAAACTGCTGAGCAGGTTCATTAAGCGGAAGTTTTGCCTCTCAAACAGTTTTCCTGTGCTTAACAAGTGTTTTGATTGTGATGCAAATTTGGCATCAGAAGTATAGATCCGAAGCTTATCAACTATTAATTCTTTGAAAATTTGAAAGAAGTTGACCATGTTTGACTCAGCCTTCTCCGGACTTATGCTCAATTTAAACGGATGCGTAAGGAATAGAAGTTTTAGGATATAGGGTCTTAACTCGAATTTCAACTGGTCAAAAACAACTCCTGGTTATAGGCTGTAGATTACTAGTACATAATTCTCAAGCTCCTCCAATGAGCTGGACCTACTGGGCGACATCTGATTCAATAGTGCGCAAACATTAGTATGATACATTTCCCATTACAATAATGCATTTGACTTCCGAGCTATCTCTTGGTTATATGAGAACGCACAGAACGTTAGTATATCTATATATACAGAGCCATCAATACTCCGAAACACTGCTTCAGATAGAACCTGCTTCGCCTACGTATCGCTCTCCCGAGATAGCTCGATATCGTTGGGTATGCTATGGTTTCCACATCACAGAGTTAAATGCCACCAAAATGTCAATATAAGTTTTATAGATATCCTAGTGATAGATGCTTGGTATGATTGCGCAATATGAACTGCTTTATGAGGCATTTCCATCATCGTATGAGGTAGTAGGATCTATAGGGAATACTGGTCTGCTGGTTGTTATCTGTATTGAAACTCTTATAACATGGTATTGAAGTCGAAATGCTATTCGGAAATCCCTACTGATAATGTTACCATTTATCCACTCAGAGAGAGTGAAGTTTTGTTATAGATATGGTTCTTCACTGTTAAACAGTTTCCCTAGTGTTGGAAACTTGTTGGCCAGGAAATCAGCCGAATTTTTGGAAAACCCTTCCTAGCTACCTCTCTGGTTAGTCATCAGTAGTTACTCGGTTGATAGAGTATCGCATGTTCGTTGCAATGAGACAAACCTGGAGTTCTCGATTGAGAATAAAGCATTGCAATATGCTACTAGTTGTAACTTCATGTTCTTGTTCTACTGCGCTACACCCACAACACAAAGGTTGAACAATTCTTAGAAATATCCTCATTAATACATACTTCAGCCTCGAATGCTGATATAAAAGCGGTAGCTGTACAGTTAAAAATAGGCATGTGGACCAAAGGACCGATAGGTACAGAGGCATGACGACTCTAATTAGGTTTTAGAAGCTATCTCGTCGGACGGACACAAAGCATTGGTCACCGAAGCATCAATAAGGTTATTCTCTGGACTCTCATTCCGTAAGCTATTATAAACACCTATCGATGTAAGCTCACCTATCGGCATTCGCTCGGGGGTTACGCGATAGAGATTGAAGTGTCATCTTCTTATAGTCCGCACTAGAAGCACAAGCCTATTGGCCCTGAACATGCTTGATTGATTTTAGACTGCCTGCAAACCACGCGGAGATCACGTCTAGGTTAAAGTTCAAATGAATGAATTAAATCACTACGTGATCAATGCATACGAGAGACTCTTTGATCTTAATAGAAAAGACAGAAGAGATTCATGACTCTAAAATCAAGAACCGCGTTATCAGAAATTGCGTTCTACTGATTTAAGATAGATCTTCTTTTCTAATATCAAAAAAGATTAACCACTATCACTACTCTAGGAAAACATTCATAGAAAAATTCTATTATCATTTATTATAAATATCCTATTTTTCCCGTATAATGGCTGACAAATATCCTGAATTACACTCTACGACTATCTCTATAAAAACGTTTATGCTACTCCCCGCGAATCAAATAATGCTGTCGCGATTGATCTATCTCAAAATGATTTTTTGCGAGAATATCTGTATTCGAGGAGTGAAGAGATAGAACTCGATGTAGGACCAATACTTATGATACCAACAGCTTATAACTATATATTGAGAGGGGGTAGTGTATCTTCAAGCAGTATACCACCTATGGTTGTCCAGATCTTCAAACTTTCCCCATGAACCAAAAAATCGGGCGGGATCGATTTCAAGCTGAATGCAGCGTTTCTAGCTAGTAAGCTTTCAACCACTGACGGTGATCGTTGTCCAACGAAGCGGTGAAATTTGATCAAGATCCTCAAAGTCGTGAGTTAATTGTTGTGAATGAGGTTTAAAATAGAAGGTTTGGTTTTGATTATACTCAACGACAAATTAAAGTAAAGTAAAGCGGTAAACGATTTAAATAGAAACGATAGAATGACATTTAAGTAAAAAGTGCGATAAATAATGAAAACGGTAAATGCAA